>CAJHQP010002847.1:0-77220 GCA_905132765.1 Moricandia arvensis | reverse complement strand
ATAAAACTTAAATGTTGTTCGCAACATTGTTAAATTCACGAGAGCCAGTAGGAAAGATTATGAGGTTTTAGTTGCACTCGTATGATAAAAGGCTGGCTTTGAGCATAAGAGGGGAAGCTTGTGGAAAGAGAAGATAATAGTACGATTATGTGCATTGTGTCTAGACAGTCACTGTGCCACTAACTTTTGTCTTCCATCAACTTGTTACTCGTCTCGGTCATCTGCAGATAAGGTAACAAAGAAATTGTTGACAACCCATACTTCTTTTTTCCAAAAAGACATTGTTGATAAAGACACAAATAGTATAATGATTGAAGCATAAGCTAAGCTAAGAAAAAATATTTTTCAAAGTAACTAACATAATGATTTCTGATTCATCTAACTATAAACAACAAAATAAAAGTTTCAAAGGTTAATCAAGAAAATTAACACCTGCATTAAAGGATACATATAAAAATTCATAAAAAGTAACTACCTTCAAAATTCTCTAGACATTATCTGAGAAGTGATTTAACACATGTCATCTCTAGAGAATCATTTTCACTAAGGAAAGATGATCTGACATGCTATAAATGATAGATGGCTTATGGATAAATATGTCATGATATCACATTAATGTAAATTTATATTTTTGTAAATTTTAGAATATAAATAAGGAGCTAATACAACATGCGAATGAAATAAATGCTATGTTAAGATGATATAAATAATATAATATGTCCAATTAGTAAAGATATTGTCAACGTTAGCCCTGAAAAGCAGAGCGCGCGAGTATGAGGGACTTTAGATTGTTTCCCAGAAATGTCTCATACTAAGTAGAGTTGGACATCTATGGGAGAGTAGGTTGAGAGAGTGAGCATGCGTGTGCGAGGAAAGCTTCAAATGTCAGACTTTGTGATATATCACTATTTTGTGCGCGTCGAAGACTGAAGAGCGAGGGGATGTAGTCTCGTGCCCCACAACTGAACTCCAGATCTTCTGACGTGATGCTGCACATACCTCTCAGTCCTAAATCAAAGGTACGTCATTCAAATCTCGCAAGTTATTTCGTCTTCTAGCAGATGTGCTGTGTCAGAAGAGGCCGTGCGATACCAAGGTTGATGTGTGTAATCTCATGTCCAACTCGTTATAGTCCCGAATAGTACAATATTTTCCACTTGAGCCTAAGAGTAAGCCTTCATGCGGATTTACTTTGGATTCCTTTCTAAAAGATCTCGTACTAGTTAGAGTTAGACATCTCTTGATATTAGATACATCTGTCTAACTTCCACCAGCGTTATCTCTGCGTTTGAAGTTGCTTTCATGAGCTGGAACAAAATTCACCACACATCTATGCATCACAGATCTGCGTGGAACTCATCACGATGAAACCTGGTAGAACAATTCATCGTTCATCATTTGCCTCCAGGTCCACCAACCTCTTTCTTGCTTCATAATGACGATAAAACCACTTTCTATAGAATAATCATTTGCCATCTTGGTTTTGTAATTTCCTACAAAAAAATAAGGTGTAGTGATGATTAAAAGCATGAAAAACCCGAGATTGAGATGATAATAGGCGACTACTAAAGATTTCAAATAAAATTTATTTTTAACAAAAGTTGGCGGACCTAAAAGATAATTTTTTAAATGTCCTACGTTCTATGTAGTTGCTGTCAAAAAAATTGAGCAGGGTCAAATTATTTCATCTGACTTGTGTAGACGGTCCTGCTTATAAGCATATAAAAAAATTAAATGTACCTTAATAATGCAAAAATACGTACATTAAACAATTACCTCTAAGCATTGAGTCAACCAGACACTAAATATTTATGTGCAAGGAAAAGCCTGATCTAAAAAGAAAAACTCGAGTCTCAAAAATAGCATCTATGCTTAATACATACATCAAAGTTCCTTCAAACTCTAGATTCAATTAAACAAAGTGCACTCAAAACCCATACAGATATAATAATGCATTCAATCTAGTCAACACATCTCACCAGCTGTTGTCTACCGTGTACTCGAATTGCCCGTAATGGTTCTTCTCCCTCTTCTCTACCCATAAATTAACCAGCTCACCAAACCGGTTTCAAGTCACCGGTCGTCAGTTCATTCAGTGGCGTTTGGTCGTCATCACTCGAGAACAACTGCGGCAAACCTCGGAGCAACACCATTTTCTTCCTCCTCCCGTGTGAATAAGAGAACATAGACAATAATAATGATATAACGAGTCTGTATATTCACACACCTTATAAATTTTGGTCTTCCAAAAGTAGATACAGCATATATATACTAACTTACAGTTTTAAGACTAGATTATTTTATGCCTAATTATTTTAAGGATTTTTATGGTGAATCTATTCTATTACTTTACTATCTTAGTCGCATTTTGAAAATTTTATTGTGAAAATTGTTGAATTTTTAAGAAAATAGCGGAAGTTTTTTATCGCTTTGTTATATGTTTTTGAAAACTATAATTTTCTTAAATGTTTGTTAGAAAAAATGTATTTTCAGTGAAATTATCAATTTACATAAATTTTAGCTAATTTTTTTGATACGAAATATATTGAAATATTTAAAAACATATTTACAAAATTTAATATTTATTAATTTGATATTAGTTAAAACATATTTTTATTGGTGAAAAAATGAATTAAGTGGTCAACTTCATCATTTTGGATATCTTACTAACAATATACAATGGTGAACTTTATTATATGAAATTTTATTAAAAAATTAAGATTCGTCAAAGTAGTTAATAAAAATGTCAACTTTCTCATTTAGAATATCTTATACCAAAAATATAATTTTATCAAAGTAATAAAAATAAAATGTAAATCAGTAAACTAACTATGGGTTTGATTGGTTAGGTAGTAGCCTCATTAGATGCTCCCATATGCTCCAAGTCATAATGTGCTCTTGTGAAGTCTTTACAAGAGCATTTAAAACTTATTAAATTACAAATATAAACTTATATATCATCGAATATATATTCAAAAACTAATCCTAGCTACGTACGATTTCATTATAAATGTAGGTTAGTTATGAAAGTTGTGTCTTACAAACCAAAAAAGCCGTTACCAATATCCTAGACTCCCAGTAACTGAAAGCAAGGTATGTGTTTAGAAACCTTACTTGAATTTGTGTTTTTTAAAACATGTATTAGGTGTAGGAACTTGTTTTATAACGTAGAACAAATTTTCTAGTTATTCCTTTGATAAAAATGTTTAAGATTCATTACCAATTTTTCAATGTTTTGAAAAAATACAGGGGACGAGAAGTGGAAAAAGAAATAAAACAAATAAACAAAGACTCTTCCTAACCTATATTGGAACTGACAAAACAAGTAGAACAATTGATACACTAAAATTGGATCTTGCTACTGTCAAGTTAACAAAAATTATTGTAATACTTTAGATTCAATTCCAGAGGACCAGATTTACACTTTATCTTTATTGGATCAATATCAAGCTAAAAATACGAGTGTTCTAAACTGAAAATTCATTATAGCAAAAGGAACAGAGATAGTGCTTTGAATCAGGTTAAAGGGATGCTAGCCTAGGGTGATTTAATTCGGGTGCTAGAACAGTATAGGCAAACAATTATTCAAGTTCATTGGAAAGCTATTCTAAAACTCGGAATACTCAAAATAGAACAGCCCACTCTCGTGGTGCTGTCCCTTTGTGGATCGATTCTCAGCAGTCCTAAACTCTGTTTTGGGCTGAAAGACGACTATGAGCATTAGAGATCGAGTCCAATAGGTTCAGCAATAAACACCCTAACATCTACTCACGCTGGTTAGGATGCAAAAGCTTATCAATTTATGTCTAGCAACCTATTTAAATTTTGATGAATAAAGTTAACCTAGAATCATACACTAGGTGATCAATATAATGTAAGCATTAAGAACAAAATGAATGAAGAAATTCAAGGAATTATTATTTTAGGTTTAACTCATAGATCTAACACAGCTAGCACCCTAGACTAAGAAAATGACTACTCGTTCATGACACAAAGAAACACGCAAATCATGATGAACAAATACATAGATGATTCAATAGTAAAGAGAGGGTTAAGGGAGTTCTTCTCTAAAACGAAGAAGAGAAGCTTTCACCCTTACAAGAATAGCTAAATCGCCCAAAGAAACAAGTCTCAATAAGTTTCGTGTGTAAAACCGAAGGTAGCCCCCAAAAATAGAGAAGACTGGTCTTTTTATAGGGAGGCGGCCACTGCTAGGGTGATGAAAGTCGAGTATCTACGAAAAATCCCAAATTAATTCAGAAGTTTCCATATTTTTCGGGAGCAAGCAGGTGATTGCTCCGTTTGGGCGCTCCGCGGCAGAAAACTTCCAAATTTCCTCTTTTCTTCATGTGTCTCCCCTTTGGCAATCTGGCATATTCCAGACCTGAAATGAGTCAAAAAGAACTGAAGAAAACTCTGGAATAACTGAAATTGATTTGGAAAACATATATACAAGATGTCAAAAACACAAACATATCAATCTCCTAGACTTAGATCCTGTATGTCCTAAGAAATGTCAAGTACCAAGCACATGGAGAAAGGTTTGAAAGTGTGGGAACTCTCCTATCCTCAGCAACCTTACTTAACCATGAATATCTAAACCTTGCATGCAACAAAACTGGAGCAGCCTATCCTAACTGAAACACCATTGACTGCTTTTCAAACCGGCTCCGTACTTATGATCTCAGACCTGAAAAAGTCACACCTTCTAGCCAAGAACTCCTTACATTCAATTAATAAGGGCTTGAGCCTCTTGTCATAGGCATTAGCAGGGTAGACGGCGCTAGGTGTAAAAAGGCTATTGTTGGTGAGCTAATAGTTTTAGGGGATATCATTGTCTCTAGATGATGCAGCATATCGCGCCAAAATTGCAAGAGAGGATGGAACCATTGATCTCCATAACGCGACTCGTTTTCTTCCTCGGACCAGTCACTCATGTTTCCTGCTTCTCTTAGAGATGTCGCACTAATTCACAGATCACCCTTGTTCACTCTGTATCTCCTCCCTATCATCATCTTTTGGACCATGCAAATTAAAAACTGAAACTACCATTTTTTTTTATCATAGAATAGATGCTGATGACAAGAAAAAAGTAATTACATAAGGTGTGCCTCTGGAGGTTCTTATTGCAGCCTTTCTTTACTCGTCCGTTCTTCTATTTGGACCACCCTATCGGTTGCTCTCTCTCTTTCGGATCACTCTCACCCTTGCTCTGTAATTTCTGTTGTAACCAAAACGAGTGAGGGTTTGTGTCGATCCTTTCCCCTCCGGCACTTTTTCACATGTGACACGTAATAACATAATGCATGAGGGTGGAAAAATGGGTTAAAGGGTTCAAGGTGGGAACTGGCTAAAGATGAGTCAGCCACTCAGGATCAATAAGATGGACAAAAAGAATAAGGAATCTTGAGTGTGGTATCGTTTCCCTGATCTAATACCCACAACAAGAAGAATTGCAGTCAAGATTATGTTCAAGTTAAAAGGAGTTCATGTGTATCCAGTGTAACCTCATAGGCTGAAATTTTCTGGAGAGAATAGGATCCAAAGTTAGAGTGTTCCAGGTAGGTTAGGTGCTCCTCGTCTGCTGATGATAGTCACTGGATAAGATAACTTAAAGCACAAGGTGGTGAAAAATCATCATACAAATAGGGCCCCTGATTCCACAAAAGTTTGACTGGCTTGATCCTAAAACTGACTCGCATAAATAAAGGAGAAAAAAACATTAGAGTTCAGCAGCACACAAGTACCTCCCTAGACTTACTTCACACCGTCTCTGGTGTGAGAATAAGTCCGAAAGTCAGCCAAATTGTACAAATCAGCAATGGATGGTACAATGGTGATAGAGAGGTGGTTGGTAACTCATTTTGTTTCCTCGTTGTCGGACTAACCAGAGTACCATCTTTTCCTGCCCAACCGCGTCCATTCGTAGCAGATCCCCCCTGCTCTGTCTGTCTGCTCTTGCCGACGTTCCTGCTACTCTACTTCTCCCGTTTTTGGAGTCTGGAAAACAACCACCGTGATGCGGGCGGAGGATCCTCTTCATGAGGCTGTTGTTCTTGCACTGGGCACTCAACCATCCAACGCCTGTAAGGTTGCGTCATCCGGGTCATCACCGAGGTGGATTAGGGCGTACTCACCATCCGGAGTCAAGTCCTTCACATCTTTCCATGTTTGTATCAGGATGCACCTGGTGGAGGTTCGCGGGATCTGCACAAAGGAACTCAGGACTAGGGAGAAACCTGATGTTGTTGAAGTCTTGGATTTTGGTGATGGAGTGTTGCGGAAATTTGCAGAACACGATGCTCCCTTCCCTATCCACGAAGGTGTAAGTGCTCTCTTCCCTTAATATCTAGCATGGATGAGATAGGGGATGTCAATGTACTCCGACTGGCGCATTGAACGTGTAGGGAGCGAGGTCAACCTGACAGTGCCTGAAAAGCGAAGTGAGCAGGTTTCCACATCTCTATGTTCTTCTTTGTACCCTCTTTATGGAGCACCCTTGCCTTCTTGTCGATGAGCGATTGGTCCAGAACAAATCCCGAGTTCGTCTTCACTTGAGAAGAAGGGATCCTAGCACCCGAATCCATGATCTCATCCTCAATCCCCGAGTAAAGAAACTGCAGCTCACCATTTGTTACCATTGTCGTGGTCTCCTTAGTGAAAAGGACGTTGCTCATCACCTTGGAGACTATCTGGAAGACGTGGTGGGGTTCCTTATCTGAGATTGGCTTTCTGAGCGGGACTTGAATTATCCATTCGCTATGAGTTCCCAAAAGGATTGTGTAGGTGGAAACTTCTTGGGAACGTGAGACCCATTGGCTCGTTCTCCAAGTGAAAACCTCGGTGAACTTTTCCATGGAGAGGACATGCATGATCCCGTTGGCAAAGAAGGAGAATGAGGCTGTCTCAAAAATTGGATGGTCGGGATCATCATAGAAGATTTGGGCCAAAGCAAGGCATTGACGAGCCAAGTCTTGGAGCAAGGACTAAGTCTCATAGCACACAACTAGTCAATGCTGATGGCGTTGAGAACTGCGTGGACATCTTAATGAATACCCAGCGCGCACATGAATCCCGCATGAACGAAACGCCGTTGGGGATAAAGCCACAATCAAAGGAACGCCGTTATAGTGGTGCGAGTCCGACCAATCCCATCTATCTTGTGTGAGCGATGGGATATTGGGATATTGCTATTGATGTGATGTCCTTCTTTGCGTGGCCACGGATAGGTGGCTGGGAGAGAGTCAAAGTCGTGGTGGTGGGAGCTGGAGCGCGGGTGGGTGCTGAGTAGTTCCCTTCTTGGTTCGTGGAGGCATCTACAACAACCCAAAAAGATTAATTAGTTATGGCTCAGTGGGTTGTTTTTCAAAAAAAGTGCAAACTATTTCCAAAGTCAATTGAAATTGCAATTCATGAAGCCTCACAAACTCAATCGCCCAACACAATCCAAGAAAACAAATGACTTACACCCTAGGTTACCCAAGTCGATTATGCCCCTTTTTCTTTCAACGTTTCAACTCCTTTTCGATCCGACAACAAATAGCGGCCAGTCGAATCTTGGTTCAGAAACCTAGATTCGATCTATTCAGGCAAAGAATAGGGAGAGTAATCGTCCCTTAAACCGTGGAAGAGAGTGGCAATTAGATATATTACCTTGGTCGATCTGTTGATACAACTTGAGAGATGCCGTTAGATCACCAAAAAGTTGTCCAATTTAGACTCAATATTTGCTTAAAGCCGTTTAAAAAATGAGGAAGTTTATCAAAGTTTGGGTGAAAACCTTGGAGAAAATCGTGAGAATGGGGGCTGAGGGAGACAAAGGGGTGGGGTCCTTAAATATTAACTCCCCTCTTTTTATTTCGAGATACTTACCTGACGTGGAGCACCTACCCAGAGCAAGGCGGGTTGCTTCCCTGGGGTGCTCTGTTCTTGAACTGATTGCATCTCGAAACTTTATCCTGAAACTAATGGAAATTAAAAGAAAAATGAAACAGAAGAAAAGAAAAAATCCTAAAAGGTATTTACACTTACCGGTGGGTTGCTGTGACACCCCCCGATCTGGTCTAAGTAAAAGTGACTCGACCAGCCGCTGCAACAATCCAAACAAGAACATGCACAGCCAATCCACACTTAAACCAAACCGAGAGCCACAATGTGTACCTCAACGATTACCCGAAGTTCCGGAATAAATCCAGGTACCTTAGGCCAATCGCCTAAGTACACATATCCTATTAGGTACAATGCCGAGGCTTTTCAACCCGACTGAGTAATACCATAATAGTTAGTTCGTCTGGACAAGGACTAATATCATATGGAACTCGAACTTAAAGAAAACTATTTAATACATTATATAATATTCTTTCAAAAGCATCTTACAAAATATTCATGATTAACCTCGAAGTTTTCGGTCAACAAACTTTATACATATGATATATCAAAACTACTTTGCAAGGATAATAAAACTACCGGCTGGCTAATGATGTTCCTTCCCCATCCTAGAGTAATGATCTCCTGCCTACTGGTTACATGCATCACAAATGAGTTATGAGTAACTAGTTTACTCAGTGAGACTAATACCGTACCCGCCCAACACATATTAATATTATCTCGAGCAATCAACACCATTTGAATGCAGAGAAAATATATTCCTTAATTATTGTATATATAAGGCCTATTATTCCCATCGATGTGAATCATATCTTAAACATCACCTCCCTGTCCACCCGCCATTCACTCGTATATAAATACAATATATATACTAGACCAGGAAAACCACCAAGGCTAACTGAGCCTAGCTGGAAAAAATAAATATAACCATCATCTCAATCAGATATTCCAAGATCAAACATCTAAAGCTGCATGCAGTTACACGGTCTCCAGGGTGCGACCCCATCATCGTGTCTTCGTGACCTTGTTCCATATCACATGACCAATTCACGGTAATGCGGGAACTTTAGGGAGAGTGAGTATACAATAAGAATTCACATGATTCATAATTATATACTTATATATTAGTACTTGAGAACAAGTACTAAGGCTCTGGATAAACCTCAATAATAATTGATAATATTTCTTAAGTGTTTATAATATGTAATCACTTCGGAGTTTAATATAGTTCAAGAGACTTACTTATGTATCACCCATAATCATTTATTTTACTCAGGCAACCCTCATTCATAACTCATCAGTCATCTATCTAGACTCACCTTTGAATCCATGAGATTGACAAAGGAAGACTAGACTCGAGCTCAAGCTAAACGTTCTCCAATTGCTGATCATTCCAAAGTAAAATGAGGACAATACATGTTTCGGCTGGTCCTACCACTGACCTCGACCATCATGAACCAATAACATAACGGTTGGAACAAACGTTAATCAGTCCAGTTCAAGAAGAAAATCAACTCAGATCAGATATTTTGATTCAGGAAAACTTAGTTCACACCATGATATGACCGGTTAAGCTTAGCTAAAAATCATATCGGTTCAGCTAAGATGATTCAGAACAGAACATGTTCAGCTCAGATCAAGTTCAGGTAACACCGGTTCTAATCAATTCACAACAGCTCAGCTTGGTTCTGCTAGACTAATAAGTACTTGAGAAGTTCAGACCTTAGTCAGCACGGTTCAGATAACATTAGTTCAGGACAAGATTACATCAGTTCGGTTTAATTTAGACATTTCACATAAGTTCAGCTACTGGTTCAATGAGACAGATTCAATCATGAACCAACAAATACTGAATCATATATGAACTTATTCAACTGACCCTGACAGGCCTAATCAATAAACAACACTTGGTTCTCAACAAATAGAACTGAAATAGGGGACTGGCTTAACAAAACTGATCTCATCAAACACATAAACTCTTACTGATTCAAATCAACAACCTTTTGAATTTAACTGGTACACCACTTATATTTGAAGCCACGCCTAACCTTATCAGTACCCTATAAAGCCAAGGTCGGATTCATTCAGAAAAAAACTCAAGTGCAGCCAAACCAACAGAACTGTTCACAGAAAACTGATCCACACACATCTTACGATAAAAATCAAAGGCTGAAGAACATGGTGATTATCAACTTCAGGATTCCAACAATTCACTCTCTATACACACCAAAACTCACTGGTTAAAGTTATAAGAGGGTGAGAAAGGGTCGTCCAAGCTCACTTCACTCCTCTGATTTTTCTTGATTTTTCTCACAGTTTTTCTCTGATTTTCTCTCAACGTCTCACTGATTTCTCTGGTTTTCTTGGCAGTTATGGACGACCAAATAGCTGGAGAGCTAGTTAAATATGCTGAGGAAGTTTACTTCAGGTTAGGGTTTCCCTCTTCACAAGGCAAGGCAGGGATAGGACAGGTGGTGACCTGTTTCATCACTCTCAGCAGCGAACGCTGCTGTCCTTTCCCTCACATGAAGGAAGCTGCAAGCAAGTAGCTTGTGACTTTCACATGCCTTACTTATTAACCAAGAAGGCAGGCAGCTTGTGACAATCACATTATCATTTGAATGAAGCAAGAAGGAAGGTTGGTGAAAGGCACAAGACGGGTCAGGAACCTTTTCATGAAGCTGGTCGATAACCTTTGGACAGCTTTCGACTAAAAATTTCTTGTCTGTTAATTATCGTCCTGCTCTCGGCTAAACTTGTTCAGATTCAGTACAAGTCGACCATAATAGTTAACACTCGATCAGAACTCTCAGTGGGGAGGCCCTTTCGACCACATGTCCCGTCGAGACATTAATTCACCGGGTCGATTTTATTTTTAAATCTGATCGTCCAATCTCCAAACTGAACATACTGAATTTTCTTGACGCAAAATTATATCTGCTTAAGAGGGTTATTACAGTTGCCTTCCACCAATCGCTTGTTTTAAGTCACTACCTTGACTTTGATAGACGATTAGGCTGAGGCTGGATCGCCCTAACGGAATTTCTTCACCTTCAGTGATGGTTGTGTCCGCAAGATATGACTTTAGACGCTGACAATTCACAACAAAATCTTCCCCTTTCGTGTCCGGAACACAACGGCTCCATATGATTGAACTTCTTTGATGGTGAAAGGTCCAGACCATCTTGATCTCAACTTTCCATGGAACTGTTTCAACCTGGAGTTAAAGAGAAGGACGTGATCGTTTGGTTCACAATTTATGCCAATGAATTCTCTTGTCTTGATACGCCATGGTCATGTCCTTGTAGATTTGAAGTTCTCATATGCCAAATGTGTGATATCTTCTAACTCATGGAGTTGAGTAGAGCGCCTTTTCTGCATCATTTTGATGTCGAAGTTAAGCAGCTTAACAGCCCCTTGTTCTCTAGATCTACAGGGAGATGGCATGCTTACCATAGACCAGGTTGTCGGGAGTATTTCCGAGCGGTGTCTTGTAGGCTGTTCTGTAAGCCCAGAGATGATCATCGAGCTTGATCGACCAGTCTTTGCGCGTCCTGTTCACTGTCTTTTGCATGATGCTCTTGATCTCTATGTTCGATACTTCAACCTGGCCGCTGGTTTGAGGATGGTAAGGGGTTGCAACCTTGTGCTTGACCCATTTCTCTTCAACAGTCCTTCAAAACCCTTGTTTAGGAGTGGCTTCCTCCATCACTTATTACTACTCTTGGAATCCCAAACCTCGGAAAAATGATTGACATGAACATCTTTATCACTACTCTAGCATCGTTGGTCTGACTTGCCAATGCTTCAAACTATTTAGAAACGTAACCACTGCAACCAGGATGTACTCATTCTTGAATGATGGAGGATAATGTCCCATGAAATCAATTCCCCAACAATCGAAAACCTCAATTTCCAAGATGAAGTTTTGGGGCATCTCGTTCTTCGGCTGATGTTACCTTGTCTTTGGCGTGAGTTATACTTGGAGATGAAAGAATGGAACGTCACGGTACATGGTTGGCCACCAAAAGCCAGCTTGGAGTACCTTGGACACGGTTTTGAAAGTGGAAAGTGTCCACCATATGAGGATTCGTGGCAGTGATGAATGATATATGTAACTGCGCTTCAGTCACACATCTTCTAATGGATCCGTCCTTGCAATGTCGGTAGAAGTATGGCTCATCCCAAAAATAGTGTCATGCAATCCTCAAAAATTTCCCTTTTTTCATTACACAGTAAACTCCACAAGTTGTTTCTCAGACGCTAAATAGTTTCGCAATCTTTGCGAACCAATGAAAATTGGGGTACACCTTCTGATTACAGCGACGAATTGTTCTGGCTTTCTGGAGCAGACTTCACAGAGCAATAGTTCCCCCCGTTCTGCACAGATTGATCGCATAGACCCGCTCTACTACTGGCAAAATGTCATCTAAAGTTGTTTCTTCGTCAATCTTCATTCTAGACAAATGGTCTGCTATCCCGTTTTCATTTCACTTCTAATCCTTGAATTTCAAGATAAAACTCTTGCAGTAGAAGAATCCACCTGAACAATCTTGGTTTTGCATCTTTCTTTGTCAAAAGGTACCTTAGAGCAATTTGATCCGTGTGCACTATCACTATGACCTCTGAACTTCTCAAAGGCAAAGGCAAAGGCAATTGCCTAAACTCTTTCTCGGTGGTGGCATATTGACTGGAGGGTTTTATGTATTTCAATGAAAACTCTATCAAATTAACCCTACAAAATAATGCCAAGAGAGGTCAAATTGTAGTATTTAGGGATCGAGTCCACATGGAGCGTGGGCAAACTATAAAATCAATACAGTCACGGTTAAGCTAGGCAAATAGATTAATAAGCAGAAAATAAACTATAGTAGATAATTGATTGATTGGTAAGTAAACAATAATAATAAATAGCTAGATCTATGGTTTCATACAAGTGGATTATATAGGTTAGAAGCTAAGGGTATTGATCATAGAACTCCATATCTAATGTAAAAGACGACCAACTCTCGATGTGAGTCTAATCTATTGACTAAGTCAGATGTCTCAGCTCTCGCTTGTTGACACGGAATGACCATAGATCGATGGCAATGAGCATGCATCGATCGATGGTCTCTTGAGTCAAGCTTTATGAAAAATTCGATAAGTTCACTAAATTAACTAAATCATCTCTCCGTTTGTTTCTAGCAACCTAGCTCACAGGATTAATTCTGGTAGTAGACCATGCTCTCGCTTGCCCCCTAACTATCCTATGATCAGGGTTCTAGTTAGCTACTTTAGAACACAAGCAATAAACACAATTATATTGATAGATATAATAATCACCTAGAAATTCTATTGATTGGCTAATTCATCAATACCATTAATAAACCCTAAACCTAGCAGAGATCTACTCAGACATGACTTTTATCATATAAATTATAGATGAATATAATAGATATAGAATAGAAATCAAATAAAGAACCAAAGGAGTTCCAGGAGTACTATGAAGGAGTTCCTTCCTTCTCTCCTAAACCTAGAACAATAGATAGAATAAAGCTTGTTGCCTAACAATTGCCTAGAAACATATAAATAGGATATTAGGTCGTCCATGGGTATTTTGGTAATTTGTGATAGATCTTGGGGCTTAAGTCGGCCATAAAACAGGTCGGGCCTGTCTCCTGGGATCACCGTCGATTGACACCGAGGCTGGGCCCGTGGATCGAAACTCATTCATCTTCTCGACAGTTTCCTATCGCGAGGAAGACAAACACTCTCCAGTAAAACGGGATTAACTTTGGATCTAACCTTCATATGGACCTCAATCTCACTGTGAGAAGGTTTCATTCATAGATAAACATTTGACGTATCTGCGCAGTTCTGCATCTCTAAAAGCTCCAGAATCACCAAAGTTCTCCAGAACGTACATGAACCTGAAAATACTCTAAAAAATACTCCAAAAAAATATAATAAACTGGTATCATGGCACAATAGTGGTAAATATCAGTTCCTATCAAATCCCTTAGACTTAACATTTTGCTTGTCCTCAAGCAAACTAGCATGCGAAAGAGGTTTGAAAAGCGGTGAGCACATAATGTCTAAGTATAACTGTCACCCTACTTTGTTGAAACCACATTCTATCAAGTCAACCACATATAAACTTATATACCCTATCCTAGTATAGCAACCAAATTCATTATACCAACAACTTAACGAATACTAGTCTGACTCGCACCTCTATGATTTCATTTCTTTGCATAAAATAAAAGTGCAGGCTTTACCTTGGGAGTACCAATCAAATGATATATTGACTCTTACATCTGCCAATATCTGAACACACAGACTGTCTTCTCTGATTCCTTTCATCTCTCTCTTCTCCGTTCTTCTTAGTCTATGTCTCTCTTCTTTTGAGGGTATCATTTTATTTTGTTTAATTGACTCAATATTTGGATAGGCTTCCATGAATCAAGCCCTAAAGTTTTTGCCACTAAATCATGTTCACTTCTTTATGACCTTTATCTCTTTATAGGATTATATGAATCAAGCTTTAATGGTTGTAGCCACCAAGTCATGTTCGACTCCTTTTTTTAATCTGAAGGGGAGAGAGAGGGGAATCAGAAGCACACAAACATTTACCCTCCAAACTTGCAGAAGGAATCCGATCCAATATATACCGAATCTCAAAGCAAGCTGATAATGTCAGGATTGGAGTTGAAAATCAACTTCGGTTCCTTCAACTTTCTAAGCAAGTGTGATATAACGGCAGGATGATCACTTTGGGTATCTCTAGTAATCTCTGCAAAAAACCTTCTCAGAATGGTGCTAAAGTGTGGCTACGTCAATAATAAATCTTGATCATAATCTCCTTCTTGACTCAATAGAACTTTTTGAAAACTTATATAGTTATAGAAATACATGTGTAGGTGTAGGAACTTCTTTATAACGTAGAACAAAGTTTCTAGTTATTTTTTTTTGATAAAAAATGTTAAGATATTATTACCATTTTCAATTTTCGACAAAGATACAGGGGGGAACGAAAAGTGGAAAAGAAATAAAACAACTAAGCAAAGACTCTTGCTAAACTATATTGGAACTTGCACAACAAGTAAACAACTAACCACCAGACTAGACGAAGTTGGAACATCCATCTTGCCGCAAAAGGAGGATCCTCAGTTAACCTGAGAGACAGAACCCATTAATTTTGGCTTCCCTGATGATTCACTCGCTATGATCAGGTCCAACCAAAACAGATTGCTGAAGACCTTCAAGTTGAGTCTACACAGTCAAACAGAAAAACCTGAGGCAAATACACCGCAAGAAAAGGTCGAGCTTTATTTATGAAACGAGAAACCAAGAGTCATACAAGTCATGGACACAACACGACCTCGGAGACCGCTACACTGGGCCGTTAACGCAAAGGCCCACAGAACCAAAATGGCTGAGAAAGAGGCAAGCAACGACCGTGTACATCGCATCTGTAGGAAGAAGAGAATGGACTACACAGGAGTCCAAGTGAACAACCACACACTGGGATGTCTGGTCTCAAGTAAATCGCCAAAAATGATCCGAGACCCAACTTATCCAACTCGGATCTTTCACTAAACCCTTACTCCGGATACATAGAACGTGAATCTGGTCATTCATGTGCACTGTGTTGAAACCACTCACGAGAGACGAAGAACAACAGACGATGCCATGCTAAAATCTCAAAACACGATGGACAAAGCAACATGACCTCAAAATAACGACGACGGAACAAGGAGAGAGCAATACAATAGAAAAGGAAGAGAAGCCATAGACGACAGATCCTGACACTCCTAACTTTGATTGCAAGCGCAAACCACGGAGACAGAACGACCACACAGCCGAGTTATCCACCATGCACGCTTGACAAGACATAGCCGCCATCACCCCTGGGGAAAACGACTGAACTTCGACAGACAACGAGACTCCAACTTGCCATCTAGGGAGAACTTTAAACCACACTCCAAAACGAAGTGAGACATTTTGAAATACCACAAGACAAGACCCGGAGAAGCGAGACCGCCCGCAAAACACCACACACCGCAAACTCCGTTCATACCACCAGATCTACGAAGGGAAAACTGAGATTCGGATGTGAACACCATAATGCCGACTTCAAGTCACCTCAAACCGAGAGTCGTGCGTACATAAGAAATTTGAAACATTCGCTTTATGTTAAATAATTTTTGTAAAAAAACTTATAGGCATATTTATATATACTTTATTCATAAAGAAATGTTATTGATTGATTACTATCTTTTACAATTGTAATGCATATGTTAATTATGACTAAGTAATTATAACATATCCTTTTCTCTTTACTTTTTGTATATATCTTTATATTCATCTTTCTTTTCCAATAAAAAGGATTTTCTTATATCTTTGATATTTTATCTTATTTTTTTATTAATGTTTATTTACAATAAATTTTATATGTTGCAGTTTTATATTTATATCAGTTAAAATAATGAAAACTTTATGCTCTCTACCAACATTTTATTTCAAATTTAATTAATTTATACAATATCTTATTTTTATTAGGTTTAGAGCATCAAAATGTTTCCACGGCTCTGCTCAAACCCCACCGCCTCGCTGAGACTCCAATCAGAACCCACAGACCTCAGATCTGAACTCCCTGTAGCAGATTTAGATGAATCTTGGCGTAGCTTTGACCAGAACACGATGCATATCGACGGAAGGAAGGGAAGAGGTAAACGGAGAAAAAAAGCAAAGTGGGGTAAAAGGGGAGGAGGAGGAGAGGAAGCTCCCGACGGCTACACATGCCGAAGATTCTAACCTTGAGATTCTACGGAAGAAATGGCATGAATGCAGATTCTAACCTTGAGATTGAATGCCAAAGTCCTTATCCTTTGATTGTATTTACACTAAAAGAATAATGCCTAATCTCCAACAGCCATATCAATCAGAAGTTTCTCGTAACGAGTATCTCCTACTATATTCTGACAATCATATTTTTAGTCTGAGTTTGGGTCTTAGAAAACTCGTTTCTCGGAAATAAGTTGGTACATTCTGATAACTAATATTGTCGAAAATCTTTGTCAGAAATATATCGCGAACACTCCGATGAACTTCCGGGAATACATTCCTGATAAATTTTTGAGGATTTAATGTTTTAAACAAAAAAAAAACAAAAATAACTATAGAATAATCTGATGCAAGAGAAACATATAAAGCCAGCTCAAGGGCACACGCCGGAGGAACAGCAGCATCTAGCAAGAGAAAACTCTCATCCTTGCAAGCAGCTTTTAAAAAAATGGGCTATGTGAAAGGTGACTGTATGACAAGGGATAATATCTAGAATGCGATCGAAGAAGACCTTTAAATTAATGGATTCTCGTGAGATCCACTCTCAGCCTGTTGAAGAGGGGATCCATCTGAACCCACATTTGCTTCATCACCAGCGTTATAGCATATGTTCTGGACTTCTTTGAGAGGTTATCCAAACACTTGTTACGATAAGCATCAACGTTTAGTGAATCAAACTTGTGTACGATAGAATGAAACTCTAATGAAATGGGAAGGCTTCTTCTTCCTTCTTTCTAATATCAACAGGAGGAACGTTTACTTTCTGGGAAGATGTTTTAGTCTTCTCTAGAACCAAGAGGTGAATCTAGAACTTATAATGATCGGGGAACATTTTAGTGATATATAAAAACATAAAGACATTCATATTTCATGAATTTCAAATAGAGTTTCTGTCAAGGTTTAAATAATTTACTTTGCAAAACAATTTCTTATAGAAAAAAAATTATTTGTGCATGCACCCTAGTTCAAGGTGATTCGCCCCCTGTCTAGAATTCCCCAGTTTCAAGGTCAGGAAGATCACCCATTCACTACATTGACTTTTCCACAAGGAGGTCAATTTCACGTTGTTTTGCAACTTCATAATCCTTATCAGTCAACATACACAGCTTCTTCTCATCAGTATCATACACCTTTTGAACGATAAAACCAGGTTATCTCTGCGTGTCGAAAGTTTCTTATGAGCTGGAACAAATATAACCCGCGCATCTATGCATCACAGATTCTGCATGGACCTCATCACGATGGAAACTGTAGACAATTTCTAGTTCATCATTTGCCTCCAAGGTTCCCACCCTCTTTCTTTGCTTCATAATGACGATACAACCACTTTCCTAGAATCATCACTGTCCCATCTTGTTTTTGGTAAATATCCTACCAAACAAAAACGAGTGTAGTGGATGATAAAACAAGAAAGCCCCGAGATTGAGATTTAGGGGGAATATAGGCGATTTACTAAAGATTTCAACTAAACTTTTGTTTTTTTTACAAATTTGCCTGACCTAAAATTACTTTTTGAAATGCTTATTTATGTAATTTTCTTCAAAAAATTTGGGAGTCAAATATGTCATCCGGCTTGGCCCATGACCGTCCTGCTGATAAGCATATAGAAAAATTAATTGTACCTTCATAATGGCAATACAAGGCATATGAATATTGTCTCCTTGATTCACCAGCACCGAATCCTCCTGTGCAATAAACAATTTTCTCTAAGCATTGAGTCAACAAGACACTAAACACTCATGTGCAGAGGGAAAGCATGATCTAAAAAGAAAATTTTCGAGTCTCAAAAAGAGCATCTATGGCTAATACAGACATATAAGTTCCTTCAAAGCCCTAGATTCAGCGAGTTAATCAATTAAACAAAGGTGCACTCGAGAACCATACACATATAATAATGCATTCAATTTAGTCAACACAACTCACCAGCTTGTATCTTCTACCGTTGTACTCGAACTACCCGTAATGGGTTCTTCTCCATGTTCCTCTGCCTGTAACTTTAACCGGCTCACCAACCGGTTTCACATCATTGGTCGTCATTTCATTCGGTGGTGTTTGGTCGTCATCACTCAAGAACACCTAAGCAAACCTCCTACGCAAAACCATTTTTTTCCTATTCCCTGTGTGAATAAGAGAACATAGACAATTAATAACATATATTGTTGTTATGTAAATATGATAGAACGTAGTATGTATATTCACACACCTTATTAACTTTTGGGTCTTCCAAAGAGGTTAGATACATGCATTATATACTAACTTACAGATTTAAGACTAGATTTATTTTATTTCCTAATTATCTTTAAGGACTTTTATGGTGAAGCTATTTTATTAATTTACTATCCTAGTCTCATTTTGAAATGTTTATGTGAAAATTATTTAAGTATTAATTTAGTTACATTTTTAACAAAATTTAAGTCGAAATTTTTTATCGCTTAGTTTTTAGTTTTTGAAAAATTATAATTCTCTTAAATGTTTGTTTCTAAAAAAATGTATTTCAGTTAAATTATCAATTTACAAAAAAAAATGTAGCTAAAATATTTTAGATAAAAATACATTGCAAGATCTCAAAACATATTTACAAAATTTAATATTTATTGATTTGATATTAGTTAAAACATATTTTTATTGGTGAAAATTAAATTTATTTCCAAAAGTGGTCAACTTCATCGTTTTGCGATATCTTACTAATAAATTAAGAATGGTGAACTTTATTATATGAAAATTTCATTAACAGAACTAAAGAATTGGTCAAACTAGTTAGTAAAAAGGGTCAACTTTCTCATTTAGGATATCTTCTTAACAAAAATATATATTTTTCAAAGTAATAAAAATAAAATAAAAAGTAATCAATAAACTACTATGGGTTTGATTGGTAAGGTAGTAGCTCATTGCGGCTCTCATATGCTCCAATTCATAATGCTCTCTGTGAAGTTATTACAAGGGCTTTAAACTAATTAATTTAAATTACAAATATAAACCTTATATGATTAACTAAAATATGAAGATAACATTCTAATGTATTCAAAAACTAATCCTAGATACGTACAACTACATTATAAATGTAGATTAGTTATGAAAGTTGTGTCTTGCACCAAAAAAATTGTTAGCAATTCCTAGACTCTCACTAATTGAAAGCCAAGATATGTGTTCAGAAAACTCACTTGAATTTGTGTTTTTACAACATGTGTAGGTGTAGGAACATATTTTATAACGTATAACAAAGTTTCTAAAAAAAAATTGATAAAAATGTTAAGATATTAATATCAATTTTAAATTTTGACTAAAATACAAGGGACAAGAGGTGTAAAAGAAATAAAAAACTAAAAAAGACTCTTCCTAACCTATGTTGGAATTGACAGAACAAGTAGAACAACTAACCACCCGGCTATATGAAGTTGGAACATCTCGCTTGCCGCATAGAGGATCCTTAGTTAACCCGAGAGACAGAACCCGCTAATTTTGGCTTCCCTGATGATTCACTCTTTATGATCATGTCCAACCAAGAACAGATTGCTGAAGACCTTCAAAGCTGAGTCTAGACAGCCATACAGTAAAACCTGAGGCCAAATACACCGAAAGGAAAGGTAGAGCTTTATTTATGAAAACGAAAAAACTAAGAGTCATACAAGTCATGAGTCTACAGAGTCATACAGTAAAACTTGAGGCCAATATACCGCAAGGAAAGGTCAAGCCTGATATTTGCCACTATTGTGCCATGATATTCAGCCCTATTTAGAGTCTATTATATGTGTTTGGAGTATGTTTTAGAGTATTTTTCAGGTCAGGTACGTTCTGGAGAACTTTGGTGATTCTGGAGCTTTTAGGTATGCAGAACTGCGCAATGCGTCAGATGTTTAGATATGGATGGAGATCTTCCCACGGTGAGATTGAGTTGATCTTGTTACAGTAGATACAGATTGAGTTAGATTTCCCATTCCACCGGTTGAGGTCAATCAGGATCCTACAACCAAAGTTATGCCCGTTTTACTGGAGAGTGGTATGTCTCCCACGTGAGAGGAATTTGTCGAGAAGATGAATGTGTGTCGAGAAGATGAATGTGTGTCGATCGATGGTGATCCATAATACATGAAAGGCTTGTTTTATGGCCGAATTAAACCCAGAAGCCATCAACAATTACCAAAATACCCATGGACGACCTAAGACCTTATTTATATGGGCTATGCCATTGTTAGGCACCAAGCTTTATTGTATCTATTGTTTTAGGGTTAGGGGAGAAGGGATGAACTCCTTCAGAGTCCTCCTGGAACTTCTTTGGTTATGTATTGATTTATATTCCATATCTATTCTATTCATCTATGATTTTGTGACAAAGATCGTGTCTGAGTAGATCTCTTGTTAGGTTTAGGGTTTATTAATAGTATTGATGGATTAGCCAAACAATAGAATTGCTATGGTGATTATTAGATCTATCAATAGAATTGTCTTTATTCTTATGTTCTAGAGTAGCTAACTAGAACCTTGATCATAGAATAGTTAGGCGCAAGCGAGAGCATGGTCTACTACAAAATTAATCCTGTTGAGCTAGGTTGCTAGAAACAAACGAGCGTTGATTTAGTTAATTTAGTGAACTTAGCGAATTAGGTCTAAATCTTGACTCAAGAGACCCATCGATCGACGCATGATTATTGCCATCGATCGACGGTCTTCCATGTCAACAAGCGGGAGTTGAGACATCAGACTTAGTTTAATAGATTAGACTCGCAGCGAGAGCTGGTCGTCTGTTACATTAGATATCGAGTTCAGTGATTAATACCCCTAGCTTCTATCCTCTATAATCCACTTTCCTAAAACCATAGATCTAGATATTTATTATTATTGTTTACTTACCAATCAATCAATCAGTTACCTTCTATAGTTTATCTACTGCTTATTAATCTATTTGCCTAGTTTAATCGCGGTCGTATTGAGTTTATTGTGTGCGCCATGCTCCATATGGATTCGATCCCTAAATACTACAATTGACCTCTCTTGGGAAGAGTAATTTCCGAGGGTTAATTTTGATAGAAGTTTGCATTGAAATACATAAAACCCTCATGTCAATTTGGCGATGTTGCCGGGAACATTGATCGCCATTAGATTTAATTTCTAAGGATTTAGTCTATGTTTGTTTTTACTTTCAAAGTTACTAAATTTTTCTTTTTCTTTGTTTTTCAGATGCATGCAAAAGAGTACCAGGAGCAATAAAGGACAAGAATTACTATTCCCAGACCCACAGAAACTTGAACGTACGCATCTGCAAAAAAAGACGACAAGCAATGAATCGACTGCATCTACTCAGCGGTTGACGCGACACTTTTTACGGACAGCATCAACCGACATCAGAACTCTAGCATCGACCGACATTGATCACTCAGCATCGATCGAAAGCATCTCACCCACATGCGATCGACGACAGCAGACGAGTTCAGATGGTTGCGCCTATATTAGTGGTTCAGAATAAGAATGGAGACTTGCATGACCCCAACGGTCATCTGCGTAATACAGCAGGTCAAAAGATATACGATAAGGGTGCTATATTCCGATGATACAGAAGCAGAAGCAGAAGCTGAAACTGAGGATAATTCCAGATGCTTAGAGGAATGCTGCTGACTACACCGTCCAGACCAGTTCTACACACAAGATCTGCCATTCGTCCTCCAGATTTTCAGAGAAACGATTTTGAGATCAAGCTTGTTTTCTTCAGACTTGTAGCGCACACACCTTACCATGGGTTGTGACATGAGCACCTTATGGATCATCTGAAGCGATTTGAGGATCTAGTGACTGCTATTAAAGCCAATGGAGTCTCTGAAGACTATCTCTTTTGTATGGTTACCATCAGCGCAATTTTTCATACGGTTGTTAGCTGTTTGGAGATTATCTTTTAATTCAAATAACACTTCATCTCTATCATGTAGCTGCTCATCAATTTCCTCAACAAGAGAAGAACCAACTTCATACAATGGCATTAATGGCAAGTGATCTACCGTAAAGGGCTTCGAATGGAGAAATTTATGTTGACACATGAAAAGGGGTTTTGTACGCAGTATTCTGCCGAAGGAAGTAGATGTCTCCACTGGGTTGGTCAATGTTGAACAAAGCAGCACAGAAACTGTTCAATTCAGAGGTTGACCACCTCGGTTTTGGCCGTCCGATTGAAGGTGGTCTGCAGAAGACATATGTAGCTTTGTTGTCAGATTTTTTTTCAAATCTCCCTCCAAAATTGCTCTGAAAAATGGGGTCACGGTCGCTGAGTATGGAGCATGGGATCCCATGTAACCGAACAACAACGTCTATGAACCTAGCCGCTACTTCGGATGCTGAATGTGTACGGATGTGTGAGAGGAATCAGATAAGCTGCCTTGCTCCGATGATCAACCACTACCAGAATTGAAGTATGGCTATTTGATCTTGGCAACCGTCGACGAAATCAATGGAAACATCTCCCATACCTGATTTGAGATAGGTAAAGGCTGCAAGAGACCCACGCGGTGACAATATCTTGGCTCGTTGGAAAATATCACAGTGAGACACATACTCCATTACACTCTTGTGCATTGAAGGCCAATAAAACTAACGAGACAGCCGCTTTTGAACGTACGCAGGAGCTCCGAATGGCCTCTCATAGGCGTGTCATGATGTTCATGGAGCAGCTGAGTGATGAAAGGTGAACCAGGAGGTATTATGACTCTGTTTTTGTAGCAGAGGAGACCCTCTTTCCACGCATAAGGCTTGCCTGGTTTTCTCTGTGGCTGTCTTCCCCACACGGATGAGGTAAGGATCAGTTGTTGCAAGCTCTCCTAGATCGTTCACAAAGAGACACGGAAGGGGCTGACAGAGCGTTCAAAATTGGACTATCTGAGACGTGAGACAATGCGTCTGCGGCTGCGTTTCATTTCATGGCTTGTAGCCAATTCTCATAATCATATCTCACAAGCTTCCGCATCCATTTTTTTTGTTCTGGTGTAATAATCCTCTGTTCGCAATAGATAACGTAGACTTCTTTTGATCGGTTTGTATAGTGAATCGCTGACGCCAATAGATACGGCCTCCATGTACGTATTACTACAATAATTAGCAAGCATTTCTCTTGCACATGTTGACCACGCCTTCTTTGTTGCTCCCAACGCTCTGCTCATGAAAGCAATAAGTTTATCATTTGATTGAGAAATAGCACCGATACCTTCTCCTGATGCGTTGGTCTGTATGACAAAGGGCTGGGAGAAGTCTAGTATGGCCAAAGCTGGAGTCTTTGTCATGGACGTTTATAATTTGTCAAGCGCTGTCTCTGCTTCCCTCATCCCACGTAAATTTACCTGGGCATAAGCAATTTGTCAGAGGCCTTGCTATGATACCATATTATTGACAATTTTTTGGTGATAACCGGTTTAACCGAGGAATCCCCGTAGCCCTGTGATGTTTGCTGGTGCCAGCCAATTAGTAATTGCTGTTATCTTTGAGTTGTCTACCTTAACGCCTTGATTAGTGATTATATGACGCCAAATACTCAAGCTCCTGTTTACAAAAAATTGCACTTCTTCAACTTCACAGACAGCTTGTTGTTGCGCAAGATTGTGAAGACTTCCTTGACATGAACGAGATGTGATTCCCAATGCTTTCTGTAGAATAAGTATGTCATCGAAAAATACCTGCACAAATTTACATATGAGAGACCTGAATATAGTGTTCATAAGTGCTTGAAATGTCAACGGCGCATTGTATAACCTGAATGGCATCACAAGATATTGTAATGTCCGTTGTGGCATTCTAAAGACGGTTTTAGGAATGTCTGGCAGGTGCATCCCTGACCTGGTTTATACCGCTGTGAGATCGAGCTTGGTAAAGTAAGCCAGCACCGTAGAGTCATCTAACATATCTCGACGGTTGGAATTGGGAAGCGAGCCTTGATTGTTGCATTGTTCCAAAGCCAAATTCCTAAAGGTCCCTCTTCAAAGTGAAAGAGAATGTTAGAAACACAAGTACTCACGATATTTTGTTGGGAGATAAGTAAAAAAAAAATGGATTTTCTCATTCATATAAATAGAATATAAGAAGTTGGAGTCATGATCTCCTTAAAAAACGTGAACGACAAAGAAAGTGGAGTCATGAACTCCTTACAAAACGGGAAAGACAACAACGTGGTAAACTAGTCTTCAGGAAGACTTGTTCCATTACTTGAATAGGTAAGAATACGAAAGATAGAGGTCACGTGACCTCCTTAATCCAAATATTTCTGATTTGGAATTCTTGCACGAGTTGTTCTTATTGGCGCCAACTCTGGTCTCCTATCAAATACCACACGACAGACCCGAGGAGCCAGACCGCCGCAAAACACCACACACCGCAAACTCAGTTAACAACACCAGGTCTACGAGGGGAAAACAGAGATCTGGATGTGAACATCAAAATGCTGTCTTCGAGTCACCTCAAACCCAGAGCCGTGTGTGCATAAGAAAATTTGAAACATTCACCTATGTCAAATAATTTGCGTAAAAATATTATAATGCATATTTATATATATATACTTTATTTATAAACAAACGTTATTGACTGATTATTATTTTTTTACTATTATAACTTAGATGTTAATTATAACATATCCTTTTCTTTTTTACTTTTTGTATATCTCTATATGTTCATATTTGTTTTCCATTATTTTTTTACATCTTTAATATTTTCTAATATATTTTTTTATTAATTTTTATTTTTAAATATTGAAATAAAATTTATGTATATAACTTTATATGTTGCAGTTTTATATTTATCAGTTAAAGTAATGAAAATTTATGCTATATACCAACATTTTCTTTCAAATTTAATTAATTTATATAATATCTTATTTTTTATTTGGTTTAGGGCATCAAAAATGTCTTCGCACGGCTCTGCTCAAACCCCCACCGCCTCGCTGAGACTCCAGTCAGAACCCACATACCACAGATCTAAACCCCGGGAGCGGATCTAGATGAATCCTTGGTGGATCTCTGACCACAACACCATGAAAATAGACAGAAGGAAGGGAAGAGGCAAAATGGAGCAAAAAGTAAATATGGGGGAGGAGGAGGAGGAGGAGGAGAGGAAGCTCCCGACGGACACACGCGCCGAAGGTGGCCGCCAGAGCCAGGAAATACAGTTCAAAGAAAAAGAGAGAAGTTAAAGGTTTTGAGGAGAGAGAGAAAAAATTTGTCTCGATCAAATTCTAGTTTCTAGTTATTTTTATGCACATATGTTACTTGTGTAGCGTAGGACTGTGGAAAACGTTATTTTTAAAGATACTGTGCATATGTTTCATCCTTTGTATATGCATAGTGTTTATGATGATTCTCTTACACTTTTTTTGTTTCGTATATTATAAAGCACTTACTTATCTAGTATTCACTCTAGTATTTGAGTAAATTATCAAAAATAAAGAACTGTCAAACCCGCAAGATCCTACGCAACAATCGAGCAAGGTATGAATACACTTACACATTAATTTGATTTATCGTGTTTGAGTGTTGTATTGTTTACAATTTTATATTTTGCTTTGTTTTATGGATTTTTAGCCAATTTTTTTTGGACACATGAAATGCATCATGAGATGTTAGTATTATCTAATGGTGAAAGGATATATTAAAAATGCACATTTTAATGAGATGTTACGAAAAAACATTTGAGCAGGATTTTTGACAGGGTTTAGTTTTGATATACCTTGGAAAACTCAAAAGTCATCTCCAATATCTACGAAAACAGTATAGTATATTAAAAACATGTTTAGGGTTCACTGAATTTAATGATATTGATATGATCACAATTAGGTGGGATCAGCTAATTAAGGTAGTTTCAACAAGCTTGTTGTCTTAAAAATTTGTTTTTATATTTATAATCTTATTTTGTTCATCGTAGATGTGTCCATAACCCACAAAACTTTGTTTTCATCCTTTACGTAATATTTTATTCCTTGAATCTTTATATCATAAAGTTAAAATCTCAGTCAGTGAAGGTTGGTAGCATCAACAAGGACCGAACAAATTGCCTCAACGAATATAATCTGAAGAGAACTCGATAAGATATCATCTCCACTTAATAAGCCAGCAGATTGTCAAAAGACGCACCAAACACATGGTTCCAAAAGAGTACATGAAGGAAAACCTTATAGAGCAAAGTCTTCTCGAAAAATACCCAAATAAGATTATTGCGACCATATCACAAGTACTCTAGAAAACCAAGAGAGATTTTGCTCAGCAGGTCGAAAACATTCGACTCCTTTAACCCATGTATTACTGATATATGCATGGAGGAATTGTTGAAGATGTCAATGTTAGATCAGAAAGGGAGTTCTACTGGAAATCTCTTGATTACTTAGCCGATGCAATTTCGAAACCAAACATGAACCATTAGATTGTAGGCAAAATCCAAGAAAGGTACTTCAAGCTTCCTCATTGGAAGCTGATACAAGTATTGGAAAGCATAAAAAAATAGCTATGATTATGTCTCTTTAGTTTCCACTTTGAGAAATTAGATAATGGCATATAAATACCCAAATCTCGAATCTGAAATAGGTGTACGCTTTTGAAATGGACATTTGCTAAAACTTAGAGAGCAAGAGGGGGAAAGAGTTATGAGGTTTATTGACAGTGGTATTGGAATACTGGGTTGCCTTTGAGCACAAGAGATAAAGCTTGTGAGGAAAGAGAAAGACAACAGTACATTATAGGCGTCTGTATAAATTCATCTTGTGCCACTAACTTATGTCTCTGTCCATCTAATCCATTACTTGCCTCAGTTCCAACTCTATTGGATAAAGGTGTCATCCGACAGAAAAAAATATTGATACCTATTTCCTTATTTACCCAAAAATCAATTGTTCATAAAGACCAAAAAGTGATAGTGATAAAGTAGAAACTACAAGATAAAGCAAATTTTTTAATTTATTCTAACAATATCTAAGAATGGTGATTTCTTGATTCATCTAGTCGTAGTAAACAAGTAAAACTTTCAAACTTTCCAAACTTAATGTAACTTAACTCGTACAGTAAACGGCTATATATACAAAATCATAAAATGTATTTAGAAATAATAACAAGAGATAGAAATAATAGAGTTATTCCAAATTCTGCAAGACCCCAAATGAAATAAAGATCCATTGACGATTGATATAGCCCCCATAATAAAATTCTTACAATTATTTCATAAATAAGCTTTACCTGAGACGGAATAACATGATGAAGATAATGCATCCCTTATACAGTCCATGAGATGATTTTATAATGTGTTAGCACAATACAATTTACCATTTCTTTAAAGGGTTTAGAACATCCATGTATGACATCATTATCTAGTGAAATTTTAGAGTCAAACCATCTAAGGAAAATCATGAACCAATACATTGTAATCAGAATCCAAGAGGTTGTGTTCAAATTTCATCACTGTAGATGATACCATTATTTGAAAGCATAAGGAAAATAGCTATGACTATGTTTGAGTAACTTCCACTTTGAGAGATGAGATAATGACATACAAATACGAAAATCTCGAATCTGAAAAGGGTATAAACTTTTGAAATGTATGTTTGCAAACATTTGCTAAATCACGAGAGCAAGAGGAGGAAAGAGTTATGAGGTTTAGTGACACTCGTGTTGCGTAAAAAGTTAGATTTGAGCACAAGAGGTGAAGTTTGTGGTGAAAGAGAAGAAAATATTCCATTATGTGCATGTGTCTAATAGTCGTCTTGTGCTACTAACTTCTGTCGCTATCCATCTACTTTGTTACTCGGCTTGGTTCCATCTGCATTGGATAGGGTTGACAAAGGTAATTGTTGAAAACCATTACTTTTTTCCCCAAAAAGACAATTGTTGATATACACAAAAAGTGATAATGATGAAACATAAGCTAAGATAAGGCAAAAAAAATATTGGTTTTAAAGTTAACTAAAAATAATGATTTTTTGATTCATCTACTGTAACAAACAAAATAAAAGTTTCAAAACTTTCAAACCCAATGAAACTTAACACCTGAATTAAATGGATACACAAAAAAAAATCATAAAAAGTAATTACCTTCAAAATAATAACAATAAATAGAAGTACTATAGGTATTTCAAATTCTGCACGACCCATAATGAAACAAAGATCCATTGATAAGGTGGTTACTTTTTAGGAATGTTATCAGCATTTAAGTCATTGGTTCACTACAAGAAAACTCGTCCATTACTAGGACGGGTTTTCCTCGTTATTTCCTAGTAAATGGCCATTTACTAGGAAATAACGAGGAAACACGTTTCCTCGAAACACGTTCATCGTAAAGCCTTTTTACTCGTAAGGTCCTAGCGAATTTACGAGGAAACGTTTCCTCGTAAAGGCGTGGTTAGCTTTTCCTCGTAAGGTCCTCGTAGGCTTTCCTCGTAAGCTCGTAGTAAGCTTTTCCTCGTAAGATCGTAGTAATAAATTAGGAGGAACTTACTAGAACCAGTTACGAGGACATTACTTGGAAACCTTTACGAGGATTTTGCTTCGAAAGGTTTTTTTCCCTATTAAAAAAAATTAATTATATATGCCTGGAAGGGCCAAAATATCCTCCACCGTGTACACCGCAAAGGGTGCGTTTGGTGGCACCTGCAAATCGGGATGAACCCCGACCGGTGGAGGAGGAGGAGGTGGTGGAGGAGGAGGTGGTTGCCGGGACGCCATAGAAGCTCCCTGAGTCTCGGGAATCGAAGATGAACCGGGAGCTGACGAAGATGAACCCGGAGCATCCTGACGCCCAAACATATCTCCGTAGTGACTCCCCTCGAGAGACGACGTCCTCTTACTAGCAGCCTTAGCAAGCTTTCTCTGTCTAGGCATCTATATTTAAAAAAAAAATCAAAACATTAATTCCCCGTATAATTTAAAAAACACTAAATAAAAGTAAACCAACCTAATATAAATTACCTAAACTAACCACCTAATCTAAATTCCTTAAACTAACCACCTAATCTAAATTCCCTAAACTAACCACCTAATCTAAATTCCCTAATCTAATCACCTAACTACGAATTAGAGAGAACCTTTAGAGGATTTAGAGAGAAGGTTACTAGCAAATGAGAAACCGGATTGCTCGAGTATATATAAGGAATTTTGTTTCCTCGTAAAGCCCTAGTAATGTTACTAGGACCTTACGAGGAAATATCTATGCCCGTTTTTTATTTCCTCGTAAGGTCCTCGTAATGGTTGTACTAGGGCTTTACGAGGAAAACCCTTTACGAGGAAATAGCTATGCCCGTGTTTTTTTCCTCGTAAAGCCCTAGTAACACCTTACTAGAACATTACGAGGAAACGGCTATGCCCGTGTTTTCTATTACTAGGGCTTTACGAGGAAAGGGTTTATAAATCCCTAAACTCGAAACCCCAAACCCCAAACCACAACTTCCTTAACTTATAACCTCTTCTACAACCAAACTCCTAACCTCTTCTACACATAAACCCCAAACCCCAAATGCAAATTGATTTTGTGATTAAACAAACTTAAAACATATATAATCCAAATTCATTTTTGTGATTAAACAAACTTATAAACATACATAATTCATTCGGATACATTGTCGTAATCTGTTGAAACATCATCATTTTCTAAAAACTCGTCATCTACACCTTCGTCCGTTGAGTGATCAGGAACATCTTCGTATTCACGATTATGCGGATGAATGAGTAGGAACTCATCAATTTCTGCTTCAGCTTCCTTGATCTCATTGGTGTTTTCTTCTTGTAATGATGGTTCTTCTCCAGCGATTATTCGTCCTCGAGGTGTAACTTTGATAACAGCTAACCAGTTTATTCCTGAGGTAGTAATCCGAGGGTATGGAATGAAGCAAACTTGATCTGCTTGGGAAGCTAATATGAAAGGCTCGAACTTGTTGTACCTACGAAAATAAAGATCAATATGTAAAAATTAATTAATACTGGAAATGTGGATGTACATTGTTAAAATGTTTCCAGGCTCTTGCATCTGATGGATGAGTCATCTCTCCATCCGTCTGAGTATGCTCAGCGTGCCATCTCATCCCTCCAGCAGTCTCCTCAGATTGGTACAATCTTTTCAATTTGTCTGTGATTGGTAGGTACCACATCCTTTGGTACGGTACCCTATTACGCCCTCGACCTTGCGGTTTGAATCGTGGCTTCTTACAAAATCGACATTCTTCTAACTTCTCATCATCTCCCCAGTAAATCATGCAGTTGTCGATGGAAACGTCTATCATCTTCGAGGGCAATGCAAGACTATATACCAATTTCTGAATCTGATAATAAGATTCAGCAGACACATTGTCTTCTGGCAAATACTCTTTAAACAAGTTTGCCCATGCATCCATACAATTTTCAGGTAGATTGTGATCGGTTTTAATACTCATCATTCTAGCAGCCAACGACAATTTAGACAGACCTTCTCTACAACCACTGTAAATTGGCTCATTCGCAGCATATAACATTTTAGACAGACCTTCTCTACAACCACTGTAAATTGGCTCATTCGCAGCATCTAACATTTCATAAAACGTTTTTGCATCTAAGTTAGGTTCTTCAACTTCATTATCATCATGAGTTACAAAGGCATCACCTACCATATCATGAACCCTATCACAATCTACCATTTGTTCCTCTTGGTGATGATAGCTATTACTACTGCTACCTTCATTACGCAAATGCTCAACTGGTTCAATCTGAAAATTGCTATTACTACTGCTACCTTCATTCCTACAACTAGCATCTTCTCCATGTTGATACCAAATATAATAATATGGCATGAATATTAAATGCTTCCAAACATTTTCACGAGGGCCTAATTTGGTATTGCAACATTTCCGACAAGGACAGAACATCTTACCACTTTCCTGCGTGAGTGGTGTAGAATCTGCTTGATACATAAACGTCTCCAACCCTTCGAGAAATTCTTTCGTCACCCTCCCGTTATTATCTCTGTGTGAATACATCCACTTCCGCAACTCGAAAATATTTCCCGGACCGGACATTTTTTTTTTGTGTTTGATCAAGCTTATAGCTGATTTTTTTGGTGTGTTTCAAATGAATCACATATGGTGGTATTTATAGAAATTTTCGAATCTGAGAATTTACTAGGAAATTGCTAAGAAAAGTAGGTACAAAACACCTTTTTGATTTAAATTTGATATTTTCTATCCAGTTCCTCTTAATTTCGTAGTAACAAATCCATTTCTCCTAATTTCGTAGTAAATTATTACTAGGACTTTACGAGGAAAGGAGATACTATGAGTTTACGAGGAAAAGGACTTTTTTCCTCGTAAGAGCCACGTAAGTTTACTACGAGTTTACGAGGAAACATTTTTCTCGTAAGTTTTCGAGAACTTTATGAGGAAAAATGGTTTCCTCATAAACTCGAAGTTAACTCGTAGTAATTTTACGAGGAACTATTTTCCTAGTAAAGTTTCCTAGTAAAAGCTTAGTTTTCTTGTAGTGGTTGTCTTCAACGAATGTTATGTCTCTTTTGTCTCAGCTTCAGTGTCTATATGTTATCAGCATTCCATGTATGTCTCATCTCTTGAGGCATAATAGGAATGTCCACCCCGCAATACACTCCAGCTCCAGATAAATTCATAAAAAAATCAGAATGTGATTAATCTGATACATGAATATGTATAAAATCATGCGAGAAGAAATTACTTAATATATAAAAGCCAAATAACCTGATAGTGATCTCCATGCCAAATAAATGACTTTAATTTTACTGCATCTGGAGAATCTTACATCAGTTATCTGCATCCAAAGCCGACACAGGACATGGGCAAAGAAATCTCTGACTCAAATCCAAGAATCTGGATCAACTTTGACTGTCTTAGATGAAAAAACTGAATTTTCCCCGCATCATCAGACTCATTTTTCTCAGTTTCCTCATCAGTTAGACCCTCCTGAATCCAATAAAAAAATCTTATTCGTTGACCATGTAAGAAGTAATAATTACTATTTGTGCTTTACAGTACAAAGCAACATTCAGATGAATCTGTTTAGAAATATGTAATACAACAATTCCCTAACCTTTAACTCAATATGTGAGTCCAGAAGTGCAGTGTTCTACAGACCAAAAAAATGAAATTACTCGAAGGGTATTTGGGTCTTCTTGCAGATTTCTTGTCAACCGCTCTGATACCAAGTGTTGGGTTGTATGAGCTCATGTTTTAGTGAATCAAACTTGTGTAATATAGAATGATACTCTGATAAAATAGGGATGGATTCTTCTTCCTTCTTTCTAATACCAACAGGAGGGATGTTTACTTTCTAGGAAGATATTTTAGTCTTCTCTAGAAATTATAATGATTGGGGGCACATTTTAGTGAAATATAAAAACATAAAGACAATCATAATTTCATGAATTTCAAATAGAGTTTCTGTCAAGGTTCCTTTGCAAAACAATTTCTTTAAATAAAAATTTTTGTGCATGCACCCTTAGGTGATCAACTTGATTCGCCCCTCTCTAGAACTTCCTCAGTTTCAAGGTCAGGAAGATCACCCATTTGCGACATTGACTTTTCCACAAGGAGGTCAATTTCACATTGTTTTGCAACTTCAAAATCTTATCAGTCAACTTATGCAGCTTCTTCTTATCAGTATCACACACCTTTTTCCACGATAAAAACAGGGTTATCTCTGCGATTCGGAAGGTGCTTATGATCTGGAACAAAATTCACCACGCATCTATGCATCACAGATTCTACGTGGACCTCATCACGATGGAAACTGTAGAACAATTCTCGTTCATCATTTTCCTCCCAGGTTCTACCACCCTCTTTCTTTGCTGCATAATCACGATAAAACCACTTTCCTAGAATCTTCATTCTTCCATCTTGTTTTTGGGTAAAATCCTACCCAACAAGAACAAGTTTAGTGAATGATAAAACAAGAAAGCCCCGAGACTGAGATTTAGAGAGATATAGGCGATTTATTAAAGATTTCAACTAAATTTTTGTTTCTAACAAAATTCCGGACCTAAAATTACTTCTTGAAACGGTTATTTCTATGTAATTTTCTTCAAAACATTTGGGGGTCAAATATTTCATTCGGCTTGGCCTAGGACCAGTCCTGCTGATAAGCATATAGAAAAATAAATTGTAGCTTAATAATGGCAGTATAAGGCATTGGACTATTGTCTCCTTGATTCACCAGCACCGAATCCTCCTGTGCAAGAAACAAATTCCTCTAAGCATTGAGTCAACCAGACACCAAACATTCATGTCCAAAGGGAAAGCATGATCTAAAAAGAAAATATTTGAGTCTCAAAAAGAGCATCTAAGGCTAATACAGACATCAATGTTCCTTCAAATCCCTAGATTCAACGATGTAATCCATTAACAAATGTGCACTCAAAACCCATACATATATAATAATGCATTCAATCTAGTCAACACAACTCACCAGCTTGTATCTTCTACCATTGTACTCGAACTGCCCGTAATGGGTTCTTCTCCCTCTTCCTCTACCAGTAACTTTAACCGGCTCACCAACCGGTTTCATGTCACCCGTCGTCAGTTCATTCGGTGGTGTTTGGTCGTCATCATTCGAGAACACCTGAGCAAACCTCGGACGCAAAACCATTTTTCTTCCTCCTCTTTGTGTGAATAAGATAACATAGACAATTAATAAGATATATTGTTGTTTTGTAACTATGATAGAACGTAGTATGTATATTCACACAACTTATTAACCTTTGGGTCTTCCAAAGAGGTTAGATACATCCATATATATATATATATATACTAACTTACAGTTTTAAGACTGGATTTATTTTATTGCCTATTATTTTTAAGGACTTTTATGGTGAATCGATTTTATTACTTTACTATCTTAGTCTCATTTTTGAAACGTTTATGTGAAAAATAATTAAGTATTGATTTAATTAACTTTTTAACAAAATTTAAGCGGAAGTTTTTGTGGCTTAGTTATTATTTTTGAAAAATTATAATTTTCTTAATGTTCGTTTAGAAAAAAATATAGTTTCAGTTAAAATATCAATTTACAGAAATGTTTAGCTAAATTTTTATTTGATACAAAATATATTCCAAGATTTCAAAACTTATTTACAAAATTTAATATTTAATTTGATATTAGTTAAAACATATTTTATTGGTAAAAATTAATTTATTTCCAAAAGTGGTCAACTTCATCATTTTGGAATATCTTACTAATAAAATAAAAATGGTGAACTTTATTATATTAAAATTTTATTAACAAAATTAAGATTGATCAAAGTAGTTAATAAAAAGGGTTAACTTTCACATTTAGGATATCTTATTAACAAAAATAAACTTTGTCAAAGTAATAAAGATAAAATAAAAGGTAATCAGTAAACTACTATGGGTTTGATTGGTAAGGTAGTTAGCTCATTGGCGGCTCCCATATGCTCCAACTCATAACGGTCTCTTGTGAAGTTTTTATAAGTGCATTTAAACTTATTAATTTTTATTTTAAAAATATAACCTAATATAATTAACTAAAATGTAAAGATAACATTCTAATATATTCAAAAACTAATCCTAGCTACGTACAAATTCATTATAAATGTAGGTTAGCTATGAAAGTTGTGTCTTGCACCACAAAAGCCGTTAGCAATTTCCTAGACTCCAAGTAATTGAAAGCAAGGTGTGTGCTTAGAAAACTTACGTTAATTTGTGTTTTTAAAACATGTGTAGGTGTAGGAGCTCTTTTATAACATAGAAAAAGTTTCGAGTTATTTTTTTTTTGATACAAATGTTAAGATATTATTACCATTTTTTCAATTTTTGACAAAAATACAGGTGGAATGAGAAGTGGAAAAGAAATAAAACAACTAAACAAAGAATCTTTGTAACCTATATTGGAACTTACACAACAATTAGAACAACTAACCACCGGACTCGATAAAGTTGGAACATCTCGCTTACAGAAAAAGGAGGATCCTCCGTTAACCCGAGAGAAAGAACCTGTTAATTTTGGCTTCCCTGATGATTCGCTCTTTATGATCAGGTCCAACCAAGAACAGATTGCTGAAGACCTTCAAAGCTGAGTCTACATAGTCAGACAGCAAAACATGAGGCCAAATACACCGCAAGAAAAGGTCAAGCTTTATTTATGAAACGAGAAACCAAAAGTCATACAAGTCATGGACCCAACACGACCTCCTGAGACCGCTACACCGGACCGTGAACCCAGAGGCATTAGAACCAAAATGGCTGAGAAAGAGGCAAGCAACAACCGTGTAAATCAGAATCTGTAGAAAGAAGAGAATGGACTATGCAGGAGTCCAAGTGAACCACCACGCACTGGGATATTCGGTCTCAAGTAAGTCGCCACAACGATCTGAGACCCAACTGATCCAACTGGGATCTCGCACCGAACCTTTACTCCGATACATAGAACATGAATCTGGTCATTCATGCGCACCGTGATGTAACCACTCACGAGAGACGGAGAACAACGGACAATACAATGCTAAAAGATCCTAACACGATGGTCACAGCCACACGACCTTGCAATTTCTCTTCCAATAAAATTTTGTTTTTTTTACATCTTTTATATTTTTATCTTATTTTTTATTAATTTTTATTTTACAATTTTAAAATAAATTTATGTATATAACTTTAATATGTTGCAGTTTTATATTCATCAGTTAAAATAATGAAAAGTTATGCTTTATACCAACATTTTATTTCAAATTTAATTAATTTAGATAATATCTTATTTTTATTTGGTTTAGGGCATCAAAATGTATTCGCACGGCTCTGCTCAACCCCCCCCCCCAGCGATACTCCTGTGGGAACCCACAGACCTCAGATCTAACCCCCCCCCCCTCCTCCCGGTAGATGAATCCATGGCAGAGATCTGAAAACAAAATCATGCATATCAACGGAAGGAAGGGAAGAAGTACAATGGAGAAAAAAGAAGAGGAAGCTCCCGATGGCCACATGCGCCGAAGGCCGCCACCGGAGCCAGGAAATGCAGTATACAAAGAACTAGAGAGAAGTTAAAGGTTTTGAGGAGAGAGAGAGAGAGAAAGAGAGAGAGAGAGAGAGAGAGAGAGAGAGAGAGAGAGAGAGAGAGAGAGAGAGAGAGAGAGAGAGAAGTCGTCTCGATCAAATTCTAGTTTCTAGTTATTGTTATGCACATATATTACTTGTGTAGCGTGGGATTGTGAAACATTATTTTTAAAGCTACTGTGAAAATGTTTCATCCTCTGTATATGCATGGTGTTTATGATGATTCTCTTACATTTTTTTTTGTTTTGAATATTTTAAAACACATAGTTATATAGTATAAATTAGAGTGTTGTATTGTTTGCACCAGCACTGGAAAGCATAAGAAAAATAGCTATGATTATGTCTCTTTAGTTTCCACTTTGACAAATGAGATATTGGGGTGTAAATACACAAATCTCGAATCTGAAATATGTGTAAGCTTTTGAAATGGACATTTACTAAAACTGAGAGAGCAAGAGGAGGAAAGAGTTATAAGGTTTAGTAACAGTTGTATTGGAATAGAGGGTTGGCTTTGAGCACAATAGGTGAAGCTTGTGAGGAAAGAGAAAGACAATAGTACATTATGGGCATCTGTTTAAATTCTTCTTGTGCCACTAACTTATGTCTTTGTCCATCTAATCCATTACTTGCTAAAATTGCAACTCAATTGGATAAGGTGTCATCCAACAAATACAATTATTGATAACCTATTTCTTTATTTACCCAAAAATCATTTGTTAATAACGATCAAAAAATGATAGTGATAAAGTAGAATTAAAAGATAAAGCAATTTTTTTTATTCTAACAATATCTAAGAATAATGATTCCTTGATTCATCTAATAGTAGTAAACAAATACAAATTTTCAAACCTTTCAAATTCAATGTAACTTGACTCTTACAGTAAACGGCTACATATACAAAATTATAAAACGTATTTACAAATAATAATCAGAAATAGAGATAATAGAGTTATTCCAAATTCTGCAAGACCCTAATGAAATAAAGATCCATTGACGATTGACATATTACCATAATCAAAGTCTTACAATTATTTCATAAATAAGCTTTACCTAAGATAGCTACACGAATAACATATAAAGATGATGCATCCCTCTTGCAGTCTCTGAGATGATTTTATTGTGTTAGCACAATACATTTGACCTTTTCTTTACAGGGTTTACAACATCCATGTATGGCATCATTATCTAGTGAAATTTTAGAGCCGAACCATATAAGGAAAAACGTGAATCAATAAATTGTAATCAAAATCCAACAATTTGTGTTCAAATTTCATCATTGTAAGATGATACCAGTATTGGAAAACATAAGGAAAATAGCTATGATTATGTTTGAGTATCTTCCACTTTGAGAGATGAGATAATGACATACAAATACCAAAATCTGGAATCTGAAAAAGGTATATAATTTTTAAATGTACGTTTGCAAACATTTTCTAAAATCACAAGAGCCAAGAGGAGGAAAGAGTTATGAGGTTTAGTGACACTCGTATGTCACTCGTATTGCATAAAAGGTTAGATTTGAGCACAAGAGGTGAAGATTGTGGGGAAAGAGAAGACAATATCACATTATGTTCATGTATCTAATAGTTGTCTTGTGCCCACTAACTTTTGTCTCTATCCATCTACTTTGCTACTCGGCTTTGCATTGGATAATTTGACAAAAATAATTGTTGAGAACCCATTACTTTTTTTTTCCCAAAAAGACAATTGTTGATAAACACAAAAACGTGTTTTTGATAATGATGAAGCATAAGATAAGATAAGGCAAAAAAAATATTTGTTCTAAAGTTAACTAAAAATAATGATTTCTTGATTAATCTATCTGTAACAAAAAAAAAGTAAAAGTTTCAAACCTTTTAAACCCAATGAAGTTTAACACCTGAATTAAATGGATACACATAAACAAAATCATAAAAAAGTAATTACCTTCAAAATAATAACAATAAATAGAAGTACTAAGGTATTTCAAATTATGCACGACCAATAATGAACAAAGATCCATTCAAAACTGATATACTCCCATAATCAAAATCTTACAATTATTTTCGTATATAAACTTTTCCTCACAACTTCAGGGATAATCAGATGTTAATTTCAAAACAAGGTTGATATCATATCCTTTAAAGCTTTAAAACCCTAAATTTTTTTTTCTTCATTCTGGTTTTTTAGCTATTTTGTTTTTAATAATATTTTATTTAATAATCTATGTGGCACTTTGATTGGTTATAAGAGATATGGTGAATTTAAAGGTTCACCATAGGGGGTGATAAGAAATCTGTTGTGTACCATTGTTCTCTGTGGACTTGATCCCTTAAGTACTACACCATTTCTCTCTTGGCAAGAGCATAGTATTGTGTGTTAGGATTAATGGTTAATTTGATAGTTAATTGTTTAGGCTATTTATACCCTGTTAGAACAGTAAACACACCACCATGTCAAATTTGGCGCAGTTGCCGGGGAACATTGATCACCATTAGATTTAATTTCTAGGGTTTAGTCTAGGTTATTTTACTTTCAAGTTACTGATTTTTCTTTTCCTTTGTCTTTCAGGTGCATGCAAAAGAGTACTATGAGCAATTAAGGACAAGAATTACTATTCTCAGACCGTACGATCTTACATCAGATGCCCACAAAAACTCGAACGTACGATCCGAAAAGAAAGACGACAAGCATCGATCGATGGCATACATTCAGCAGCGAACGACACTTCTTACAGATTGCATCGACCAGCATCAGTGAACGCTGTCTGACTACAACCGTCCAGACAAGTTCTACGCCAACAGAATCCGCCATTCGTCCTCCAGCTTTTCAAAGAAACGATTTTGAGATCAAACCCGCTTTCTTCAGACTTTTAGGCGCAGACACCTTACCATGGGTTGCGACATGAACACCTATAGATCATCTGGAGCGATTAGAGGATCAATTGACTGCTATTAAAGCCAATGGATTCCCTGAGGACTATCTTTTTCTGTAAGCTCTTCAAGTACTCACTTGCTGGAGAAGCTTCATATTGGCTTAAGCAACTACCACCAAGATCCCTGATATCCTGGAATGACATCAAAAACGCTTTCTTGCGTAACTTCTTTAATGACGTAAGAGCAGAGGATTTGAGGAGCAATATTGCTACTTTTTCGCAAAAACCTTCAGAATCTTTCAGAAATTCATGGATCAGATTCAAGTCATACCAAAGAGACTGTCCACATCATGGGTTCAAAGAAGTGCAGCTTCTTAGCACTTTCTTCAGAGGTATTGGATTACAATATTAGATGGCTTTAGACACAGCTAGTGAGGAAACTTCAGCACCAGAAGCCCTGAAGAAACTACAACATTGATTGAAAATCTGGCATCCAACAATAACACCAAAAACACCAATTTTGAGAGAAGGAAATCGGCTCCAGCTGTGAGCAGAAGAAGATTGAAGAGGTCAAGGCAAAACTGGAAAGTGTTCAGAGATTTTTCAAGAAGCAGGCTACTTTTGCGGACGTGGAAGCAATTGAGTCTGAAGAAGATGAGATTGATGAAGAAGATGTAAACTACATTGATGGGAATGGTTTCCAGAGAAAAGGGAATTCAGGCTTCAACTGGAACTCCTATGACACTAGTCAAAGGAGCAACTTTAATCAGAATTCGCAGCGAAGGACCTTCAACAACAACAGAACTTATGGACCTACCTACTACCAGAATCCTCCTCCAGAAAGTCAGGAAAGCAAGATTGAAGCGATGGTTGACAGAGTTTTAGAGAGACAGCAGAAGATGACTGTGGATTTCGATGGAAGATAGATGGTATGTACCTCAACCATTAAGAAGCATGAGACCTTGATTTAGGAGAAAATCGAGGTTGGGCAAAGACACCACGTCAATGCATTGACTGATGATGATTTCTGGCAAGAACTCAAGAGAGAGATGCCCCAAGATAGCAATTTTCGGGTGGAAAATTCGGTATCACTCGGCACTTCTAATTCGCATCGATCGACACCAACCAGAGAGAATCGATTGACGGTGAAACCTACATACTCAGTAGCTTCATGTGACTCGACTAACATCGATCGACACCGTTTTTGTGACATCGATTGACAGAGTGACAAAAGAATCGATCGACAGTACACACTTAGCATCGATCGACAGGAGAGAAACCCAGTTCGACTACCGAACCTCAATGCGAGCTTGATTGTACGTCCGACCGTGACAATTTCAGAACAGAATACAGACACATCTGAATCTATGGATACTAATAGAGAAGATGAGGGACACTTAAAGAGGAGACAAAAGATCCCCAAACATAAACGCAGAGAAGCCAATGAAAAGGAGATACATAGCTTTGCTAATAGAGTTTTTAAAATTCCTCTAGATACTTATTTTAATGAGGCTTATTATACTTACAGATTGTGGATGTTTTTCAGGGAAAAAAGGAGACAGATGATGATATAGAGATAATTTTCAATCACCTCAGAGAGAAGATGAAGCAGAGGACCTGTCTGAAGAAGAAAAGTGATCCTGGAATATTCGTGGTTCCATGCTTCATCAAAGGAAACAAATATCCCAACGCCCTTTGTGACACTAGATCTTCAGTGAGCATTATGTCAAATTCAATGGCAAAGGAGCTGAACCTGAAAGTGGAACCCTCCAACGATTCTTTTACATTCGTAGACTGCTCAAGAGTGAACTCAGGAGGGATGGTAAAAGATGTTCCAGTATGGATCAACAATGCATTAGTTCCAACAGACTTTCATGTGATGGACATCAGGATAGATTGGAACTCTTCTCTACTACTTGGGAGAGCATTTATGGCTACTGTGGGAGCCATATGAGATATGAAGTTAAACATGTTGTATCTATCTCTAATTGATCAAAATATTTTTTATGAACCTTTCAAGAATAAGAACAAGGTTACCTTGATCGAATTGTGCAATGGTGCAGAGCTTGTGGCCACATGCTTCTGCAATTACGAGTTTGGTGAGGAATCCGAAGAAGGAGCATCGATCGACATCCAACCCAACCCATCCATCGACAGCCATATAGTTCAACAATCGATCGACACCCACCCTATCGCATCGATCAACACTCAAAATTCTGAACAATTCCACACCTACCATGGCGATTTCAGTTACAACATAACATACCTCGACTACGACGAAGACTACAAAGACGAAGTTGAATACCGAGGGATTGCTATGGAAGAGGCTGGAGTTTTTCATGTTTCCCATCAACCTGGGAAATCGACATCGATCGACGGCCACCATACACCGTCGATTGATACTGAGAATGAAGCAGAACCCGAACGAGATTCAACTGCAGAACGCGAAAGGGAATATGGTTATTTACAACCAGATGAGTACGGTATCATGCGAGATCCAGATGGTCATGCAAGAGAAATGGATGGCAGAATTCTACATGTCACGAAGGAAGTTGTGGAAGATATACTTCCAATGGCTAATGGATCTGGAAACCTTTTCGTCCACCAGTCTGATTATCGAGCATCGATCGACGATCCACATACACCATCGATCGACACAATCCGTCATACCAAGGATATGATGGAGATTACAAAGAACACGATGCAGCTTACAGAGAGGAAGAACTTATTGAATCTCACATCCTGACACTGGAAGAAGTTGGCTGGGTAATGAACGCGAGAGTGGGCAATCCAGCATCAATCCTCGCCATATCTTGGCCATCAAATGACATCAAACGAAAATCAAAACAATTACTTGGAGCAGAAGATACAGAAGATGGTTATCTCAGACTAGACGAGTTTGGAATTTTCAGAGATACAAAAGGATGTGCAGGGATCTTTACGGAGAATTCTCAATCTACCAAAGGAATATGTAGCAGACTCCCTTGTTATGGCTAATGAATCAGAAATTTTATTTGGACAACAGCAACAGCCATCGATCGACGGTCAGGTACCAACATCGATCGACATCAAGGAGAAAAAGTACGAGCCTATCCAATATCAAACATTGATCAACAACAAAAACCATGCATCGATCGATACCACCATTCCAGAAGTCCAAGAGTTTTGTACATCTAACCCCTTTACTTCAGAAACTCCGGACCGGTTAGTTGGATAAATCCCCTACTGATAGACGGTCGGGTAAAGTATGGAAAGAGATCTTTTGTTGCCGATGGCAGAAGAATTTTATTTTGGGAAAAGCAAGATGAGTATGGCATCTACATAGATGAGAATGGTAATGCACGCGCCATAGACGGACGAATTGTGAATGTGCAAGAGGAAGATATCAGGGCAGTTCTAGAGAGAGCTACTATGTTTGAGTACAGCTACATATGTTTACCTGAACATGAAGCAAAGATCGCTATGTCCAGGAAGAAGCAAGAAACATATAGCAGAGCAGAGATTGACGATCTTGTGAATGAGATCTACAACACTCAAGATGTCATTTGAAGATTTCTACAGGAGGCTTGATGATGTCTACTATCCTATAGACAAGTGCCTCACCGGTCTGACTACACGCATGGATAAGATGCAGCAAGATTTGGATATTGTTCAAAGACAGCATGCGAGTGGACCAGATAAAGTGACATCGATCGACGGCAGCCTTTCGCCATCGATCGATACTGATTCCAACAGACAGAAGTACGCAGCAGGAAAACAATTGAAATACAGGTTCAATGAGATTGTTTTTTCTCAGAGCCTAATGAAGGAAGATATTTCTCAAAAATTGGAGGATATATCAGAGACTACAGCTGCCAGAATTAGAATACTACAACGTAATATTGAGAATCTACAAAGGAGAATGCATTCAGTGGAGGTTACTAAGGAGATCATAAAGAATGAGAAAGCCAGAGGAGATGCAGCAATGAGAAGCTTCGTTGGTACATGGTTTCAGAAGAGAAAAGAAGATATAGACACTTGTTTTCCAAGTGTTGATCCACCTCCATTCTAGTCAGAAAGTTCAAAACGTCGAGCTTAAGACTATAACCAAGCGCTGAGTGGGAGGCAACCCACTGTTTAGTAAGTTTTTACTTATACTACTATTTATTTCGAGTTTTATTTTATTTCTATAGACTATTTATACTACCATCGATCAAGACCATAGAGGCACCATCGGTCGACAATGGATCGCGACCACGATCGACAACGCCTACCATCGATCGACACTCTCTTACAGAGAGAGGTATCGAGTTCTATAGCTATTTACTTATGATTTGATTTTTCCTAACCAATTCGGGGCGGATTACACTGGGGACAGTGTAATTTAAGTCTGGGGAAGGTTTGCTAATGCCATTTTATTGTTTTTGAGTTTAATTTAATATCTATATATAAGTTTTTCAAAGAGTTTTATCGAGTCAAGAAGAGGACTATGATCAAGATTTATTATTGACTAACCATACTTTAGCACCATTCTTAGAAGGTTGTTTGCAGAGATTACTAGAGATACCAAAGTGGATCATCCTGCCACTATATCACACTTGCTTAGAAAGTTTGAAGGAACCAAAGCTGATTTCCAACACTAACCTGACATTATTTGCTTGCTTTGGGATTTGACATACACTGGATCGGATTCCTTCTGAAAGTCTGGAAGGTAAAAGTCTGTGTGCTTCTGATTCCCCTCTCTCTCCCCTTCAGATTAAAAAAGGAGTCGAACAGGATTTGGTGGCTACAACCATTAACGCTTGATTCATATGATCCTAGAAAGAGATAAAATGTCAAAAAGAAGTGAACATGATCTGGTGGCAAAAACCATTAGGGCTTGATTCATGGAAGCCTATCCAAACATCTCAGTCAATTAAAAAATAAAATGATACCCTCAAAAGAAGGGAGACATTGACTGAGAAGAAGTGAGAAGAGAGAGAGGAAAGGAATCAGAGAAGACTACATGTGTGTTCAGATACTTGCAGAGGTAAGAGTCTATATATTCTTTGATCGATACTCCCAAGGTAAAGCCTGCACTTTTATTTTATGCAAAGAAATGAAATCAGTAAAGGGGCGAGTCAGACTAGTATTCGCTAAGTTGTTGGTAGAATGGATTTGGTTGCCTATAATAAATAGGGTATATAAAGTTTTATGTGATTGACTTGATAGGATGTGGCTGCAATAAAGTAAGGTGACAGTTATACTTAGATATTATGTGAGTCTTCGCTTTTCAAAACATCTTTCGCAAGCTTGTTTGCTTAAGGACAAGCAAAAGGTTAAGTCTGGGGAGTTGATATAGCCTATTTATTACCAGTTTTAGGCCATGTTATGGGCTCTATTTATGGTCTATTATGTGTGTCTAGACTATGTTTTAAGGTCTTTACAAGTCTAGGTACATTTTGGAGATATATGGAGATACTTGGAGCTTTTGGAGCATTTAGAGGAGAATAATCCGTAGCTATCATTGAGAGAGTCGAAATATAAGACTGTCGTCAATCGACGACACTATCTTGACGTCGACCGATGTTATATGACCAAGATCGATCGATTCTTACCACTTGCCATCGATCGATGACCAATTCGCAGACAGCTGATTTCAAACCCAAGTTAGAGACAAGACACAAGATTACAAGTTTACCCCTTGACGAGTTTTGACCTAGATTTTAGGGTTTTATATTTATACTTTATGTATGACACCAGAGAAAAAAGGGAGGCATACGTACGATGCTAGGTTCTTTAGTATTCTATTTAGGGAGAAGATTCCTAACTCCTTAGGGAGATTTGTATTGGAACCCCAGTGTTTTATCTATGCATTATATTCAGATTATTATTCTTACTTTTATGTCTGAGTAGTTATCAACTAGATTTAGGGTTGAATGATAGCAATCATGGATTAGCCCAAAAGTAGGATTGCTAGGTTAAGATAATATCCATCAATTAAGTTGTGCTTACTGCTTGCATTCTAGAGTAGCTAACTAGGATCTCGAAAGTAGGACATGGACGACTACGAGAGTAGGTTTGTGCCAGAATAGACTCCATTGAACTAGGTTGTTAGGCACATGCGAGAGCTGGTCTAATTAGCTTGGTGAACATATCAAATCTCGTTCACACTTCCTTCTGATTTCACCGTCGATCGACACCAGCCTTAGCCGTCGATCGATGGTCTTTTCTTTTGCTCGCATACGAGAGTTGGAGTTAAAAGGGTCAGAATAGTTAATATTTGAGTTCTAGAATATTTACATATCCGTGATTCTTATTCCCTATAATTCATTAAGCTTGAAACCCTAGATCTAGCATATTTACATTTACATTTAGTTAGTTTAGTAGCATATTTCTATATTTACATTATTAGCATAATTCCATAATTACATTATTAGCATATTTCCATATTGCATCTACACTCTCCAATAAAGAATATTTCCTTAGACTGATTACTTGTTACCAATATATATAATCACGTAGCTTAACCTTTAGGAATAAGAAATCTATTGTGTGCCATTGTTCTCTGTGGATTCGATCCCTAAGTACTACACCTGATCTCTCTTGGCAAGAGTATTGTTTTGTGTGTTAGGATTAAGGGTTAATTTGATAGTTAATTGTTTAGGATATTTATACCATGTTAGAACAGTAAACACACCACCATGTCGGGCATCAAAATGTCTTCGCACGGCTCTGCTCACACCCCCACCGCCTCGCTGAGACTCCAGTCATAACCCACAGACCTCATATCTAAACCCCCAGGAGAAGAAAAGGTTTTGAGGAGAGAGAGAGAAAAAATTCGTCTCGATCAAATTCTAGTTTCTAGTTATTGTTATGCACGTATGTTACTTGTGCAGCGTAGGATTGTGAAAACGTTATTTTTAAAGCTACTGCGCACATGTTTCATCCTCTGTATATGCATGGTGTTTATGATGATTCTCTTACATTTTTTTGTTTCGTATATTTTAAAACACATACTTATATAGTATAAATTAGTATTTGAGTAACTTATCAAAAATAGAAAAATGTCAAATCCGCGCAAGATCCTACGCCACTATCGAGCAAGGTATGAATACACTTACACGTTAATTTGGTTTATCGTGTTGAGTTTGTTTGAGTGTTGAATTGTTTGCAATTTATAATTTGCTTTGTTTTCTGGATATTTAGCCAAACATTTTTTGGAACACATGAAATGAATCATAAGATGTTAGTATTAGCTAATGGTGAAAAAGATAAAAAATATATTAAAAAGCACATTTTTAATGAGAAGGCACGACAAAACATTCGAGCAGGATTTTTGACAAAGATTGGTTTTGATCTACCTTGGGGAGAATTCAAAAGTCGTCTCGAACATCTACGAAAACAGTACAATATATTAAACTTGTAACAAAAAGCGCAACATGTTTAGGGTTCACTGAATTTAATGATATTGATATGAGCACAGATTGGTGGATCAGCTAATTAAGGTAAGTTTCAACAAGCTTGTTGTCTTACAAATTTTTTATAGATTTTTGATTTTATTTTGTTCATCGTAGATCTGTCCAGAAGCCACAAAACTTTGTGTTCATCCTTTATGTGATATTCCATTCCTTGAGTCTTTATATCAGAAAGTTACAATCTCAGTCAGTGAAGGTTGGTAGCATCAACAAGGACCGAGCCAAATTGCCTTAACAAATAGAATATGCAGAAGAACTCGATGAGAAATCATATCTGCTTAATAAGTCAGCAGATTGTCAAAACATGAACCAAACACATGGCTCCAAAACATCACATGAAGGAAAACCTTTCAAAGAAAAATCTTCTCGGAAAAATACCCAAATCGGATCATTGTGACCATATCACAAGTACTCTAGAAAATCAAGATAGATTTTGGTCAGGAGGTCGAAAAACATTTGACTCCCTAAACCCTTTTATTACTGATATATGCACGGAGGAATTATTGAAGATGTCAATGTTAGATCAAGAAAGTGAGTTCTACTTAGCAGCTCTTAATTACTTAGCCGGTTGATTTCAGAAACCAAACATGAACCATTAGATTGTAGGCGAAATCCAAGAAAAGTGCTTCAAATTTCCTTATTGCAAGATGATACCATTATTGGAAAGCATAAGAAAAATAGCTATGATTATGTCTCTTTAGTTTCCACTTTGACAAATGAGATAATGGCATATAAATACCCAAATCTCGAATCTGAAAAGGTGTAAGCTTTTGAAATGGACATTTTCTAAAACTGAGAGAGCAAGAGGAGGAAAGAGTTATGATGTTTAGTGACAGTGGTATTTGGATTTGAGCACGAGAGGTGAAGCTTGTGAGGAAAGAGAAATACAATTATTGATAACCTATTACTTTATTTACCCAAAAGTTAATTGTTGATAAAGACCAAAACGTGATAGTGATAACGTAGAAACTAAAAGATAAACCAAAATGGCTGAGAAGAGGCAAGCAACGACAGTGTAAATCAGCATCTGTAGAAATAAGAGAATGGACTATGCAGGAGTCCAAGTGAACCACCACGCACTGGGATATTCGGTCTCAAGTAAGTTGCCACAACGATCTGAGACCCAACTGATCCAACTGGGATCTCGCACCGAACCTTTACTCCGATACATAGAACATGAATCTGGTCATTCATGCGCACCATGATGTAACCACTCACGAGAAACGGAGAACAACGGACAATACGATGCTAAAAGCTCCTAACACGATGGACACAACAACACGACCTTGCAATTTCTTTTCCAATAAAATTTTGATTTTTTACATCTTTTATATTTTTTTCTTATTTCTTTATTAATTTTTATTTTACAATTTTAAAATAAATTTATGTGTATAACTTTAATATGTTGCAGTTTTATATTTATCAGTTAAAATAATGAAAAATTAGGCTTTATACCAACATTTTATTTCAAATTTAATTAATTTATATAATATCTTATTTTTATTTTGGTTTAGGGCTCAAAATGTATTCGCAAGGCTCTGCTCAACCCCCCCCCCCCCCCCCCCCCACACCGCATCGCTGAGACTCCTGTCAGAACCCAAAGACCTCAGATCTAACCCCACCCCCACCTCCAGAGCGGATGTAGATGAATCCTTGGCATATCTCTGACCACAACACCATGCATATCGACAGAAGGAAGGGAATAGGTAAAAGCGAGCAAAAAAAAAGAGGGGGAGGAGGGGAGAGGAAACTCACGACGGCCACGCACGCCGAAGGCGGCCGCCGGAGCCAGGAAATGCAGTACTCAAAGAAATAGAGAGAATTTAAACATTTTGAGGAGAGAGAGAAAAAAAGTCGTCTCGATCAAATTCTAATTTTTAGTTATTGTTACGCACGTATGTTACTTGTGTAGCGTAGGATTGTGAAAACGTTATTTTTAAAGCTACTGTGCACATGTTTCATCCTCTGTATATGCATGGTGTTTATGATGATTCTCTTACATTTTTTGTATCGTATAATTTAAACACATACTTGTATAGTATAAATTAGTATTTGAGTAACTTATAAAAAATAGAAAAATGTCGAACCCGCAAGATCATACGCCACCGTCGAGCAAGGTATGAATACACTTACACATTAATTTGATTTATCGTGTTTGAGTGTTGTATTGTTTGCAATTTTATATTTTGCTTTGTTTTTCTGGATTTTTAGGCAAAATTGTTTTGGATACATGAAATGAATTATGAGATGTTAGTATTAGCTAATGATGAAAAAGATAAAATATTAAAAATGCACATTTTAAATGAGATGGAACGACAAAATATTCAAGCTGGATTCTAAACTCAATGCAACATAACTACTGCATAAAACGACTATATATACTAAATCATTCAAAAAATATTTGTCTAACTTAGAACTAAATAAAAATAATTGGAAATAATAGAGTTATTCCAAATTCTGGCAGATCCATAATCAAACAAAAAATCCATTGACAACTGACTCCATAATCAAAGTCTTACAATTATTTTCACAAATAAGCTTTACATGAGATAACTACACGAATAACCATGTCCGATTTCTTACTCAAAACCCTAAAAATAAGGTTGAAGGTATTAAACTGTAAATATACTTTCTTCACTCATGTTTCTTGGTGGCTTCAGAATTGTTGTCTGCATTTGAGTCATTAGTTGTAATCAAAGTCTCTTTCTTCTCAGCTTCACGAGGACTGGTCAAATTCTTCTCTATATCCTCATTTCTTGTACCTCGGGCAGGTTGTTCAGCGTCTTCTACAGCAAGAATTTTTTTTATATATTATGAAATATACTAATGTAAATACAAGATACCAAAGTTAATTTAAACCTCATAATGAACAAACACTGTGACTGCTGTTATCGTATGAAAACTAAACGTATATATTCAAATTTAGGTATAATATCTGTAAAATTAATCTCCGTATAGCCTCTGATTAAATTTTTTTGGACACATGAAATGAATCATGAGATATTAGTATTAGCTAATGATGGAAAAGTTAAAATATATTAAAAAGGCATATTTTTTAGTGAGATGGCACAACAAAACATTCGAGCAGGATTTTTGACAAGGTTTGGTTTTGACCTACCTTGGGGAAAATTCAAAAGTCGTCTTGAACATCTACAAAAACAGTAAAATATATTAACTTGTAACAAAAAATGCAACTGGTTTAGGTTTCACTGAATTTAGTGATATTGATTTGAGCATAGATTAGTGGGATCATCTAATTAAGGTCGTTTCATCAAGCTTGTTGTCTTACAAATTTGTTTTTAAATTTATAATTTAATTTTGTTCATCTTAGATGTGTCAAGAAGCCATAAAACTTTGCGTTCATCCTTAATGTGATATTCCATTCCTTGAATCTTTTTATCAGAAAGTTACAATCTTGGTCAATGAAGCTTGGTAGCATCAACAAGGACCAAGCCAATTGCCTCAACAAATAGAATCTGAAGAAGATCTCGATAAGATATCATCACCTCCGCTTAATAAGCCAGCAGATTTTCAAAGATACCCCAAACACATGGTTCCAAAAAAGCACATGAAGAAAAGTCTTTGAGATAAAAATCTTCTCGGTAAATATCCAAATCATATCATTGCGACCATATCACAAATACTCTAGAAAATCAAGAGAGATTTTGGTCAGCAGGTCGAAAAACGTTCGACTCCTTTAACCCATTTATTACTGATATATGTACGTAGGAATTGTTGAAGATGTCAAGATTAGATCAAGAAAGCGATTTCTACTGCGCAGCTATTGATTACTTAGCTGATGCAATTCCGAAACCAAACATGAACCATTAGATTGTAGGCAAAATCCAAGAAAAGTGCTACAAATTTCCTCATTGCAAGATGATACCAGTATTGGAAAGCATAAGAAAAATAACTATGATTTTGTCTCTTTAGTTTCCATTTTGACAAATGAGATAATGGCTATAAATACCCAAATCTCGAATCTGAAAAAGGTGTAAGCTTTAAATGGGCATTTGCTAAAACTTAGAGAGCAAGAGGAAAGAGTTATGAGTTTCAGTGACAATGGTATCGGAATTCAAGGTTGGCTATGAGCACAAGAGGGTGAAGCCTTGTGAGGAAAGAGAAAGACAATAGTACATTATGGGCATCTGTCTAAATTCCTCTTGTGCCACTAACTTATGTCTCTGTCCATCTACTTCCTTATTTGCCTCAGTTCCAATTCCATTGGATAAGGTATCATCCGACAAATACAAATCCTGATAACATATTCTTTTATTTACCCAAAAGCAATGGTTGATGAAGACCAATAAGTGATAGTGATAAAGTATAAAATAAAAGATAAACAATTTTCTTTATTTATTCTAACAATATTGAAGAATAATGATCTGTTGATTCATCTAGTAGTAGTAAATAAAAAAAAGTTTCAAACCTTTCAAACTCAATGTAGCTTAACTCCTACAGTAAATAGCTATATATACAAAATCATAAAACATATTTATCTAACCTAGAAATAATAACAAGAAATATAAATAATAGAGTTATTCCAAATTCTGCAAGACCCTTAATGAAATAAAGATCCATTGACGATTGATATCCCCATAAACAAAGTCTTACAATTATTTCATAAATAAGCTGTACCTGAGATAACTACACGAATAACATGATGAAAATAATGCATCCGTCGTGCAGTTCGTGAGATGATTTTATACTGTGTTAGCACAATACAATTGACCTTTTCTGTACATGGTTTACAACATCCATGTATGAAATCATTATCTAGTGAAATTTTAGAGTCGAACCACCCAAAGAAAAAATGGCAATTTAGAAACCAAACATAAACCAATAAATTTTAGCCATAATCCAAGAAGTTATGTTCAAATTCCTCATTATAAGTTGATACCAGTATTGGAAAGTATAAGGAAAATTGCTATGGTTATGTCTGTGTAACTTCCACTTTGAGAGATGAGATAATGGTATACAAATACCACAATCTTGAATCTGAAAAAGGTATAAACTTTTGAAATGTACGTTTGCAAACATTTTCTAAAATCACGATAGCCAAGAGGAGGAAAGAGTTATGAGGTTTAGTGATACTCGTATGGCATAAAGGTTATTAACGGCGGTGATCTGCCGTAAAGGGCTTCAAATGGAGTCATTCCTGTTGATACATGAAATGTGGTGTTGTACCAGTATTCTGCCACGGAAGTAGATAGCTCCACTTGATTGGTCGATGCTGAAAAAAGCAGCGCAGAAACTGTTCAATGCAGCGGTTGAACACCTCGGTTTGGCCCGTCCGATTGAGGGTGGTATGCAGAAGACATCTGTAGCTTTGTGTTAGATTGTTTCCAAATCTCCCTCTAAAACTTTCTCTGAAAAATAGGGTCACGGTCGCTGAGTATGGAGCATGGGATCCCATGTAACCAAAAAACAACGTCTATGAACCTAGCTGCTCCTTCAGATGCTGTGTACGGATGTGTGAGAGGAATCAGATGAGCTGCCTTGCTCAGATGATCAACCACTACCAGAATTTAAGTATGGCTGTTTGATCTAGGCAAGCCGTCGACAAAATACATGGAAAAATCTTGCCATACCTGATTTGAGATAGGTACAAGCTGCAAAAGACCCGCCGGTGCCAATTTTTGTGAATTGGCTCGTTGGAAAATATCATAGTGAGACACCTACTCCATGACACTTGTGCATTGAAGGCAAATAGAACTAATGATACAGCCTTTTGAACGTACACAGAACTCCGAATGGCCTCCCATAGGCGTGTCATGATTTTCATGGAGCAGCTGAGTGATGAAACGTGAACAAGGAGGTATGATGACTCTGTTTTTATAGCAGAGGGGACCCTCTTTCCACGTGTAAGGCTTGCCTGGTTTATCTGTGCTGTCTTCCCCATGCAAATGAGGTAAGGATCAGTTGTTGCAAGCTCTCTTAGATCGTTCCAAAGAGACACGGAAGGTGCTGACAGAGCGTTCAAAATGGACTATCTGAGACGCGAGACAATGCGTATGCAGCTGCCTTCGATTTTCCTGGCTTGTAGCCAATCTGATAATCATATCCCACAAGCTTCCCCATCCATTTTGTTTTTATGGTGTAAGAATCCTCTGTTCCAACAGATAACGTAGACTTCTTTGATCGGTTTGTATAGTAAATCGCTGACCCAATACATACGGCCTCCATGTATGTATTACTATAATAATAGCAAGAAACTCTCTTGCATATGTTGACCACGTCTTCTTTGTTGCACCCAGCGCTCTTCTCATGAAAGAAACAGGTTTATCATTTTGAGTGAGAATATCACCGATTCCTTCTCCTGATGCGTTGATCTGTATGACAAAGGGCTAGGAGAGGTCCGCTAGGGCCAAAGTTGGAGTCGTTGTCATGGTCATTTTTTATTTGTCAAACACCTTATCTGCTTCTTCATCCCACGTAAATTGACCTCGGCGTAAGCGATTTGTCAGAGGCCTTGCTATGAGACCATAATCCTTGACAAAATTTCGGTAATAACCGGTTAAACCGAGGAATCCATGTAGCTCTATGATGTTGGTTATGCCGGCCAGTTAGTAATTTCTGTGATCTTTGAGTTGTCTACCTTAACGCCTTGGTTAGTGATGATATGACCCAAATACTCAAGCTTATGTTTACCAAAATCACACTTCTTGAACTTCACAGAGTGCTTGTTGTTGCGCAAGAAAGTGAATACTTCCCGGACATGGACGAGATGTGATTCCCAATCCTTGCTGTAAATAATTATGTATTTTTAGAATAGCAGCACCGATTTACGCATGAGAGGCCTCAAGATAGTGTCCATAAGCACTTGAAATGTCGACGGCGCATTGCATACCCGAAGGCATCACAAGATACTCGTAATATCCATTGTTCGTTCTAAAGGCGATTTTAGGAATGTCTACCGGGTGCATCCTTACCTGGTGATATCCCGCTGTAAGATAAAGCTTGGTAAACTAAGCAGCACCGTAGAGTTAATCTAACATACCCTCGACGGTCGGAATTGGGAAAAGATCCTTGATTGTTGCATTGTTTAAAGCCAAATTGCTTAGGTCCCTCTTCAAATCCAAAGAGAATGTTAGAAACACAAGTACTCACGATATTTTGTGGGTAGATAAGTCTACCTTTTTGGGTTTTCTCATTGATATAAATAGAATATTAGGAAGTTGGAGTCATGGACTCCTTACAAAACTTGAACGACAAGAAAGTGGAGTCATGAACTCCTTACAAAACGGGAACGGCATCAACATGGTGAACTAGTCTTCCAGGAAGACTTGTTCCATTATTGAATAGGTAAAAATACGAAAGAGAGAGGTCACATGACCTCCTTAATCCAAATATTTCTGATTTTGAATTCTTGCACGAGCTGTTTTCTTGGCGTCAACTCTGGTCTCTTATCAATACCACACGCCAAGACCCGGAGGAGCCAGACCGCTGCAAAACACCACACGCCGCAAACTAAGTTCACACAACTATTTCTACGAAGGGAAAACTGAGATCCGGATGTGAACACCAAAATGTCGACTTCGAGTCACCTCAAACCTAGAGCCGTTACTGCATAAGAAAATTTGAAACATTCACTTATATCAAATAATTTTAGTATATAGGGCATATTTATATATACTTTTTATATATATTTTTATTCATAAACAAACGTTATTGATTGATTATTATCTTTTACTATTATAACTTACATGCCAATTACTAGTTAATTATAACATATACTTTTCTTTTTTACTTTTTGTATATATCTATATGTTCATCTTTGTTTTCTAATAAGTTCATATTTTATAACATATACTTTAACATCTTTTACAAAGGGAAAACGGAGATCCTGATGTGAACACCAAAATGCCAACTTCGAGTGACCTAAAACCCAGAGCCGTGCGTGCATAAGAAAATTTGAAACATTCACTGCTGTCAAATAATTTGTGTAATAAAAATGTAGGGCATATTTATATATACTTTATTCATAAACCAACATTATTGATTAATTATTATATTTTACTATTATAAATTAGATTTTAATTACTAGTTAATAATAACATATCTTTTTCTTTTTCACCTTTTGTATATATTTATATGTTCATATTTATTTTCCAATATTTTTTTTACATCTTTCATAGATTTTCTAATAGTTTTTCTCTTATTTTTATTAATGTTTATTTTATAATTTTGAAATAATAATTATGCATATAACTTTTATATGTTGCAGTTTTATATCTATCAGTTAAAATTATGAAATATTTATGCTCTATACCAACATTTTATTTCAAATTTAATTAATTTATATAATATCTTATTTTTTGTTTTGATTTAGGGCATCAAAATGTCTTCGCACGGCTCTGCCCAAACCCCCACTGCCTCGCTGAGACTCCAGTCAGAACCCATAGAACTCAGATCTAAACCCCCTGAGCGGATTTAGATGAATTCTTGGTAGAGCTCTGACCACAACACCATGCATATCGACGGAAGGAAGGGAAGAGGTAAAATTGAGCAAAAAGCAAAGAGAGGGAGGAGGAGGAGGAGGAGGAGGAGGAGGAGGAGGAGGAGGAGGAGGAGGAGGAGGAGGAGGAGGAGGAGGAGGAGGAGGAGGAGGAGGAGGAGGAGGAGGAGGAGGAGGAGGAGGAGAGGAAGCTCCTGACGGCCACGTGCACCGAAGGCGGCCGCCGGAGCCAGGAAATGCAGTACTCAAAGAACTAGAGAGAAGTTAAAAGTTTTGAGGAAAGAGAGAAAAAAGTCATCTCGATCAAATTCTAGTTTCTAGTTATTTCTAGTCACATATGTTACATGGGTAGCGTAGGCCTGTGGAAACGTTAATTTTAAAGCCACTGTGCATATGTTTCATGTTAATTTTAAAGCCACTGTGCATATGTTTCATCCTCTGTATATGCATGGTGTTTATAATGATTCTCTTACATTTTTTTTTGTTTCGTATATTATAAAACACATACTTATATAGTATAAATTAGTACTTGAGTAACTTATAGAAAAATGTCAAACCCGCAAGATCCTACACCACCATCGAGCAAGGTATGAATACACTTAGACATTAATTTGATTTATCGTGTTGAGTGTTGTATTGTTTGCAATTTTATATTTTGCTTTGTTTTCTGGATTTTTAGCCGAAATTTTTTTGGACACATGAAATGAATAATGAAATTTTATTAGTAGCTAATGGTGAAAAATATAAAATATATTAAGAAGGCACATTTTAATGAGATGGCACGACAAAACATTCAAGCATGATTTTTGCCAAGGTTTAGTACCTCTTGATTCCTCTTGGAGTGTCCCTCAGCTTCTCTATCAAGATCCATAGCTACATAGGTGTTTGTATTCTTTTCTGAGACCGTCACGGGTGGACGCAAAATTGAAATCGCATTGATATTCGGCAATCAAACTGTTTTTCCCGACTGTTGATCGATGCTCTTGTCGCATTGTCGATCAATGCCTCTATCTCTCTATCGGTCGTTGCTCTCATCTCTGTGTCGATCGATGTTATTCAATTCACATGAAACAACTGATACTGCAGCAATCATTGTCGATCAACGCTCATCGATTGGTGTCGATCGACACCAATGGGAACTACCGAATGACATAGAACTTTCCACACAAAAATCTCTTTCTTGGAGCTCTTTTCTCTTAACTTCTTGCCAAAAATCATTATCAACCAATACATTGACATGGTGCTTCTGTCCAGCCTCCATTTTCTCCTTAATCAGGCTCTCTTGCCTCCTAATGGCTTCACTTGTTTGCATCACTTAATTCTCAAACTTCTTCACATGGGCGCTGAAGTTTTCGAATTTGGTATTGAGTTTGAGGTACAGACTATCTATCTTTACATTATAATCCACAGTCATCTTCTGATGTCCCTCTAAATCTCTGTCAACCATTGCTTCGATCTTTCTTTCCTGAGCCTATGGAGGAGGATTCTGTAGTAAGAAGATCCATAAGTCATGTTGTTGTTGAAGGACTTTTGCTGTGAACCCTAATTAAATTTACTCCTTTGACCATTCCCATAGGAGTTTATGTGGAAACCTGGATTCCCTTTTCTCTGGAAACCATTCCCATCAATGTAGTTCACATTCTCTTCTTCAATCTCACCATCTTCAGACTCTATTGCTTCTACATCTGCAAAAGTAACATGCTTCTTGAGAAATTTCTGAACACTATCCAGTTTTGCCTTAACCACTTCAATATGCTCGTTACTCAAAGCCGGGGTTGATTTCTTCCTCTCAAAATTTGTGTTCTTGGTACTACTGCTGGATGTCAAATCCTCAATCAATCTTGTAGCTTCTTTAGGACTCCTAGTGATGAAATTCACTCCACTAGCTGTGTCCAAAGCCATTTGATATTGTAATCCAATACCTCTGAAGAAAGTGCTAAGAAGCTGCACTTCATTGAACCGTGATGTGGACAATCTCTCTGGTATGACTTTAATCTGTTCCATGAGTTTCTGAAAGACTATAAAGGCTCTTGTGAAAAAAGTAACAATTTTTCTCCTCAGATCTTTTTCTCTTGTGTCATCAAAGAAGTTACGCAAGAAAGAGTTTTTGAGGTAAGTCCAGGATGTTAGAGATCCTGGTGTAACTGCTTAAGCCAATATAAAGCTTCTCCAGCAAGTGAGTACTTGAAGAGCTTACAAAAGAGATAGTCCTCAGGGACTCCATTGGCTTTAATAGCAGTCACTAGATCCTCAAATCGCTCCAGATGATCCATCGGGTGCTCATGTCGCAACCCATGGTAAGGCGTCTGCGCTACAAATCCGAAGAAAGCGGGCTTAATCTCATCATTTCTCTGAAAAGCTGGAGGACGATGGCGGATCTGTTGGCGTAGAAATGGTCTGGACGGTTGTAGTCAGCTAGTGTTCTCTAAGCAGCTTGGGCATTAGCTTCAGGTTGAGCTACTGTAGTGTTTGCTTCGGTTTTTGCATCTGTATTAGGGAATACAGTCCCCTGATCGTCTATCTTTTGACCTGCTGCATTACGCAGATGAAAGTTGAGGTCATGCAAGTTTCCACTCTCATCCCAAACCAATACAAAAGTCGCAACCATCTGTACTCGTCCGCTATTGCCGATCGATGCGGGTAAGTTGCTATCGATCGATGATGTGTGATCAATGTCGGTCGATGCTCGAGTTCTGATATCAGTCGAGGCTATCCGTAAAGAAGTTTCGGTCGACGCTTTGTAGGTGATGTCGATCAATACTTGTTTTCTTTCTTTGCGGATCATATGTTCGAGTTTCTCTGGGTCTGAGAAGAGTACTTATTGTCCTTTATTTCTCCTGGCACTTCTTTGCATGTACCTGAAAAACAAAGGAAAAGAGAAGTTTAGCAACTTTAAAGTAAAAACAAACCTACACCAAATCTTAGAAATTAAATTTAATGGCGATCAATGCTCCTCGGCAATGGCGCCAAATTCGAAATGGGTGTGTTTATTGTTCTAGCATGGTAGGAATATCCAAAAAAAAAATAACTATCAAATTAACCTTAATCTTAAAACACAAATAATACTCGTGCCAAGAGAGATCGAGTGTAGTACTTAGAGATCGAATCCACAGAGAACAATGTCACACAATAGATTTCTTATTTATAAAGACTAAGCTAGTTACATATATATATTAGTAGTAAACAATTAGTTAAGGAAATATTTCTTATCAAGAGATATAGATACAATATGTAAATATGCTAATAATGTAAATATGGAAATATGGTATTAAACTAACTAGATTCAAATGTTAATATGCTAGATCTAGGGTTCAAGTTTAATGGATAATAGGGAATAAAAATTACAGAAATGTAAATATTCTAAAACTTAAATATTAATTATTCTGACCCTTTTAAATCCAACACTCGTATGCGACCAAAAGGAAAGACCATCGATCGACAGCTAAGGCCTGAAGTCGATCGACGGCTTAGGCCTGATGTCGATCGACGGCTAAGGCCTGATGTCGATCGACGGCTAAGGCCTGATGTCGGTCGACGGTGAAATCAGAAAAAGTGTGAACGAGATTTGATAAGTTCCCCAAGCTAATTAGACAAGCTCTCGCATGCGCCTAACAACCTAGTTCAATAGAGGCTATTCTGACACATAGCCTACTCTCGTAGTCGTCCATGTCATACTTTTGAGATCCTAGTTAGCTACTTTATAATGCAAGCATGAAACACAACTCAATTGATGGATATTAATTCAACCTAGCAATCCTACTTTTGGGCTAATCCATGATTGTTATCATTCAACCTTAAATCTAGTTGGTAACTACTCAGACATAGTAAAAGAGAGAACAATAGTTTGAATATAATGCATAGATAAAATACTGGGTTTCAATACAAATTTCCCTAAACAGTTATGAATCGTCTCCCTAAAACTATAATAGAAAACTAAACTCTCAAGAATTAGGATTAGAAACAACATAGCTTTTTGACTTATATCACTTTTGGTGATTCTTGAAAAGGAAAAAGAATCCTAATTTTGTTTGATTGCGGGATGAATCGTGATTGTTCCATCGATAAATGAACATTTTAAGCATCTTGTATCATTTATGTGGTTGAATGAAACACAACGTCTTAATTTAATGGGTCATCGTTCCGACAAGATGACTTTGTTAACGGAGGGTTAACGTAAAATATTTCTAAATATTTCTTGATTGTAAGCATCTCATGTCATTTCTGTGAATATATAAAACGCTGCGTTTCATTTTAACGGATTTCCGTTCAAAAAAGAAGAATTTTTTAACGGAGGGTTAACGGCATTAACGGTTTGATAGTTGAGGGTTTAAAATTATAAAATTTTAGTTGAAGCTTTTTATCCGATTTAAAAATAGTTGAGAGTTTAAATCACTAAAACTCATTTTAAAACACATACTTATATAGTATTTGAGAGAGAGAGAGAGGAGAGAGAATCCAAATTACTTCTAACCCTAGCGCCGGCCAACATCTGATCTTTGTTCCAGTGGAGGAGATCGACGGCGAGCTTGCTGTACTGGTTTTCTTTGCCACCCCATCTCCTATTTCTTCCTCTCTTTTGCCTCTTCATCTACTCCAATATGCTTTTCCCCTCTAGAATTCTCCGGTTCACCGGTGATTTAACAATGGCAAGGTGGGTGTCTGTAAAACCAAATTAGTCCTATCATGTTCTACATGCTTTTTTTTTTAATCTTTTTGCGGCTTGTACAACCAAATTAGCTTCTTGAAGCTCTTTGGATTTCAAGTTTCACCACTTGTAATCTCTTTCATTACTATTTAATGATATTAACAATTCTTAGCAAAAAAAAAACTTATCAAAAATAGAAAAATGTCGAACCCCCAAGACCCTAGACCACCATCGATCAAGGTATGAAATACACTTAAACACTCATTTGATTTATCGTGTTTGAGTGTTGTATTCTTTTTAATTTAATTTTTTTTTTGTGTAATTGTGATTTTATATTTTTCTTTGGTTCTCTAGATTTTTAGCCAAAAAGTTTTAGACACATGAAATAAGTCAAGATATGTTAGTATTAGCTAATGGAGAAAAAGATGAATGATATTGGAAAGGCACATGTTTTAGTGAGATGGCAAGACAAAACATTCAAGTAAGATTTTTGACAAGGTTTGGTTTTGACCTACCTTGGGGCGAATTCAAAAGTCTTGTTGAACAGCTACGAAAACAATATGATATATATATCAATGTGTAACAAAAAATGATACAGGTTTGGGGTTCACTGAATTTGGTGATATTGATCTGAGCACAGATTGGTGGTATCAGCTAATTAAATTAGTCTCCACAGGAAAATGTTTAAATACATCGTTTATAGTCTTACAAATTTGTTTTCAAATTTATAATTTTATTTTGTTCATCTTAGATGTGCCATAACCCACAAAACTCGTGTTCGTCAATTACTTGATATTCCATTCCTTGATTCTTTATATCAGAAAGTTACAATCTTAGTTAGTGAAGGTTGGCAGCATCAATAAGGGCCGAGCCAATTGCCTCAACAATAGAACCTGAAGAAGAAATTGATGAGATCTCATCTCCACTTAATAAGTCTGCAGATTGTCAAAAGACGCACCAAACACATGGTTTCCCAAAGAGCACATGAAGAAAAACCTTTCAGATCAAAATCTCTCGGAAAAGACCCAACTCAGATCATTGTGTATCACAAATACTTAGCAGGTTGAAAAACATTCGACTCATTTAACCCATTTAGTACAGCTATATGCACGGAAGAATTGTTGAAGATGTCAACGTTATATCAAGAAAGCGAGTTCTACTGGGCAGCTCTTATTACTTAGCCAAATTGCAATTTAGAAACCAAATATGAACAATTAGACTGTAGACAGAATCCAAGAAAAGTGTTCCAAATATCCTCATTGCAAGATGATACAATACTGAAAAGTAAAAGAAAATAGTTATGATTATGTATGTGTAATTTCCACTTTGACAGTTGAGATAATGGCATATAAATACTAAAATCTTGAATATAGAAAAGGTGTAAGGTTTGAAATGGGCATTTGTTAAAACTGATAGAGCAAGAAGAGGAAAGAGCTATGAGGATTAGTGACAGTTGTATCGGAATAAATGGTTGCCTTTGAGCACAGAGGTGAAGCTTGTGAGGAAAGAAAAAGACATTAGTACATTATGGGTAGCTGTCTAAATTCCTCTTATGGCACTAACTTATGTCTATGTCCATCTACTTCCTTACTTGCCTCAGTTTCAACTCCATTGGATAAGGAGTCATACGACAAATACAATTATTGATAACTTCTTTCTTTATTTACCCAAAAAGCAATTGTTGATAAAGATCAAAACGTGATAGTGATAAAGAAGAAACTAAAAGATAAAGTATTTTTTTATTTATTTTAACAATATCTAAGAATAATGATTTCTTGATCTATCTTGTCGTAGTAAACAAATAAAAGTTTCAAACCTTTCAAATTCAATGTAACTTAACTCCTACAGTAAATGGCTATATATACAAAATCATAAAACATATATAGAAATAATAACAAGAAACAAAAAATATAGAGTTATTCAAATTCTGCAAGACCACTAATGATATAAAGATCCATTGACGGTTGATATATCCTCATAATCAAAGTCTTACAATTATTTCATAAATAAGCTTTACGTGAGATAACTACACGAATAACATTAGTGGAAACCTGTATAGCCTTACATCCTCTGTATCATCGGTCGATTCTCGTGGTTTTCGTCGATCGATGCGAACGGGAATTGCCGAGTGATACTGAATTTTCCACACGAAAGTTGCTGTCTTGGGGTTTTACTTCCTGCCTAGAAATCCTCATCAATCAAAGCACTGACGTGGTGCCTTTGCCCAGTCTCCATCTTCTCCTTAATCAGGCTCTCATGTCTCCTAATGGTCTAACTTTTTAGCATCACTTGATTCTCCAATTTCTTCACATGGGTGCTGAGGTTTTCAAACTTGGTGTTGAGGTTGATGTACAGATCATCTATCTTTCCGTTGAAATCAACAGTCATCTCTGCTGTCCCTCTAAGACCCTATCAACAATTGCTTCAATCTTGCTTCCTTGAGTTTCTGGAGGAGGATTTTGGTAGTAGGAAGATCCATATGTCATGTCGTTGTTGGAGGGTCTTTGCTGTGAATTTTGATTAAAGTTACTCCTTTGACCAGTACCATGGGAATTCCTGCTGAAATCTGGATTCCCTTGTCTCTGGAAACCATTCACATCAATGTAGTTCACATCCTCTTCTTCATTCTCATCATCTCCAGACTCTATCGCTTCTACTTCTGCAAAAGTAACCTCCCTTTCTGAGAAATTTCTGGACAGTATCCAGCTTTGCTTTTACCTCTTCAATCTCTTCTTTGCTCATTGTTGGAGTTAATTTCTTCTAAACTCGAAATCAGTGTTCTTGGTATTGCTGCTAGATTCCAGATTCTTAATCAATCTTGTAGCTTCTTCAAGGCTCCTAGTGCTGAAATTTCCTTCACTAGCCGTGTCCAAAGCTATCTGATACTACAGTCCAATACCCCTGAAGAAAGTGCTAAGAAGCTGCACTTCGTTGAACCCATGATGTGGACAGTCTCTCTAATATGATTTGAATCTGACCCATGAGTTTCTGAAAGACTTGAAGGCTCTTGTGAAAAAGTAGCAATTTTGCTCCTTAGAAATTCTGCTCTTGAGTCATCAAAGAAGTTACGCAAGAAACCGTTCTTAATGTCAGTCTAGGATGTCAGAGATCCTGGTGGTAGTTGCTTAAGCCAATATGAAGCTTCTCCAGCAAGTGAGTACTTGATGAGCTTACAGAAAATATAGTCCTCAGGGACTCCATTGGCTTTAATAGTAGTCACTAGATCCTTAAATCGCTCCAGATGATCCATAGGGTGCTCGTGCCGCAACCCATGGTAAGGCGTCTGCGCTACAAGTCCAAAGTAAGCCGGCTTGATCTCAAAATCGTTTCTCTGAAAAGATCGAGGACGAATGGCGGATCTGTTGGCGTAGTACTAGTCTGGACGGTTGTAGTCAGTCAGCATTCTCTGAGCAGCTTGGGCGTTAGCTTCAGGTTGAGCTATTGCAGCATATACTTCTGCTTCAGAGATTATAGTCCCCTGGTTGTCTATCCTTTGACCTTCTGCATTACGCAGAAGACGTTGAGGTCATGCAAGTCTCCATTCTCATTCTGAACCACAATTATAGGGGAAACTATCTGAACTCGTCTGCTGTCGGCGATCGATTCGGATGAGGTGTTGTAAATCGATGCTATTTGATCAATATCGGTCGATGCTAGAGATCTGATATCGGTCGACTGTTGAATTCTGATGCCGGTTGATGCTGTCCGTAAAGATGTATCGGTTGACGCTGAAGTTATGCGGTCGATTGATGCTTGTTGTCTTTCTTTCCGGATCGTGCGTTCGAGTTGTTGTGGGTCAGAGAACAGTAAGTCTTGTCTTTTGCAAGCACATGAAAAACAAAGAAAAAGAAAAATCAGTAACTTTGAAAGTAACAAACCTAGACTAAGTACTAGAAAATAAATCTAATGGCGATCAATGTTCCCGGCAATGACGCCAAATTTGACGTGTGTGTTTAATGTTCTAATAGGTTAATAATATCCTAACCAAACAACTGTCAAATTAACCCTTAATCCTAACACAAAAACAATAATACTCTTGTCAAGAGAGATAAGGTGTAGTACTTAGGGATCAAATCCACAGAGAACAATGACACACAATAGATTTTTTATTTCTAAAGATTAAGCTAGGTAACTATATATATTGGTAGCAAGTAATCAGGTCAAGAAAATATTTCTTATTGGAAGGTATAGATGCAATATGGAAATATGCTAGTAATGTAAATATGGAAATATGCTAGTAATTTAAATATGGAAATATGCTATTAATTTAAAATATGGATATATGCTAGTAATGTAAATATGGAAATATGCTAGATCTAGGGTTTCAGGCAAGTGGATTATAGTAGAATGATGTTAAAGGTATTTAATCATGAAACTCAAAATTTAATGTAAAAGACACCAGGTCTCGCATGCGTGTATATCTATTGACTAAGTCCAATGTCTCAGCTCTCGCTTGTTGACAAGGAATGACCGTCGATCGATAGCAATGATCCTGTGTCGATCGATGGTTTCTTGAGTCAAGCGTTATGACCTAATTCGATAAGTTCACTAGATTAACTAAATCAACTCACGTTTGTTTATAGCAACCTAGCTCAACATAATAAATTACAGTAGTAGACCATGCTCTCGCTTGCACATAACTATCCTATTATCAGGGTTCTAGTTAGCTACTCTAGAGCACAATCAATAAATACAATTCTATTAATAGATCTAATAATGACCCTAACAATTCTATTGTTTGGCTAATCCATCAGTACCATTTATAAACCGTAAACCTAGTTGATAACTACTCAGATATAATTAAAATAAGAATAATAATCTGATTAAAATGCATAGATAAAATATTGGGGTTTCAATAGAAATCTTCCTAAGTAGTTACGAATCTTCTCCCTAAAATAAATCCAGAAACTACAGTGAGATGGTGAACAATTTTCTCAGAACACGGCACACACCAAGCACACTTAGCACGGTGCAATACATAAAGTATAAATATAAAATTCTAAAGTCTAAGTCAAAATTCATCCAAGGGTAATATTGTAATCTTGTGTAATGTCTCTAACTTGGGCTTGAAAGTTGGCTGTTTGTGAACTGGATGTCGATCAATGACAGATGTGCAACATCGATCGATCTTGGTCATGTAACATCGGTCGACGCCTATGTTGTATCGTCGATCGATGGTAATCTCGTACTTCAACTCTCTTCAATGATCAACTACGGATTATTCATCTCCAAATGCTTCAAAAGCTCCAAGTATCTCTATATATCTCCAAAACGTACAAGTAACTCTAAAGACCTCAAACATAGCCTAGACACACATAACATACCCTAAATAAAGTCTATAACATGGTATAAAACTGGTAATAAATAAGCTATATCAACTCCTTAGACTTAACATTTTGCTTATCCTCAAGCAAACAAGCTGTTGAAGATGTTTTTGAAAAGCGAAGACTCCCATATTGTCTAAGTATAACTGTCACCTTGTTTTATTGCAACCACATCCTATCAAGCCAATCACAGAGACACTTTATATACCCTATCCTAGTATAGCAACCAAATCCATTCTACCAACAACTTAGCAAATACTAGTATGACTCGCCCCTCTATTGATTTCATTTCTTTGCATAAATATGCAGGCTTTACCTTGGGAGTATCGATCAAGGGACACATGGACTCTTACCTCTGCAAGTATCTGAACACACATACAGTCTTCTCTGATTCCTTTCTTCTCTCTCTTCTCAATTCTTCTCAGTCAATGTCTATCTTCTTTTGAGGGTATCATTTTATTTTTTTAATTGACTGAGATATTTGGATAGGCTTCCATGAATCAAGCCCTAATGGTTTTTGCCACCAGATTCTGTTCACTTCTTTTTGACCTTTTTATCTTTTTCTAGAATTATATGAATCAAGCTTTAATGGTTGTAGCCACCAAATCTTGTTCAACTCTAATTTATAATTGATGAAAGTAATAACACAATTCAATATTAATATTTAATTTATAGGATCTATGTTACTAACTTAGTTTATATTTCTAAATCTATTAAAATACTTTGGAAAAAAAAACAAAAAAGGAATCTTAACATTTTACTCATTGTTCTTAACAAAGTTTCAAGATTTAGATTTCTCACCCCCATCCTCTGAGATCCTTTGAGTGTAGCTGTAACGGTATCAAAATATGAGTTTATACATCTCAGAAAATGATCCGAAGGATTCCGCTTCTTCGGGCAGGGAAACCCTGCTTCAGCAAAGAAACTGCCAGACACAATAAAACGTTAGCGTTTAGTGATCACACAACCGCGATTATTGTAAGCCAAGAAAAGATTTTCAATTCTTACCTCAACAGCAGACTTGGATTCGCCAAAGTAAACACTCTCACCACTAGAGAGCAAGAAAAGATCATCAAAGAGAGCGAAAACTTCGCTACTAGGCTGATGAATCGATGATACAACCGTTCTACCACCATCCCTAGCGATGTTCCTAAGTGTTTGAATCACAAAGAAAGCAGAAGCACTGTCCAAACCGCTTGTGGGTTCGTCAAGAAACAGAATCTGCGGTCGCGTTAAGATCTCTAACGCAACGCTGACGCGTTTCCTCTTTCCGCCACTCACTCCTCTAGATTGCCAGTTACCTATGACTTTGTCTGCACAGTCTTGAAGCCAATATCAATGATTGTTCCTTCTGTAGAATCGAGATTCATCACTAGTTTATGTGTTTGTGTTCATGTGCGAGCAAATATGAGCATAAAGTAAAAGACACAGAGATTTGTTAACGAGGTTCGTTTCCTATATCCCCGAAACCATGTCCAGAACTCATCCACTAGAAAAGGCCACAACAAAGCGTTGCTATATGGTATCCAACACACACCCGTGCCTACCATCCTAATCTGCCTACCATCCTAATCTATATGGTATCCAACACACACCCGCAACTACATCTAGTTCTCTATGCAAAACTACCAACAGATCTCACCATCTGTCTAGTAGGACGACGTCACACACATCCATGTGCATCTTCAATAAACCCTAGACATGTGCCTCTTCATGTCACCCCGTCTTCCTTTTTATACTTTAAGAGCATGTTGCCCTACTCTCACGTGGTTTATCTCCTAAAACTAAGGAGACTCCACCAATAGAAATATCTTCCATATATTCTATCTTTCCTTCTCTTATTCTCCTCGAAACGTGTGTCACACCTCATCTTTCTTGTGTAACACAGAGCACAAACTCTGTAAAAACTTATCAAACTCCAATTTCTTGAGCTTACACCTTCAACAATGCCGTTGACTTCCTCTTTCGTCAAATCACTTGAAAGTCTTTAGATGAGCGGAGTATGTTATTGTCTCCCTCACCGTTAGTGTCCCCATCAAAATATCTTCTTGTGTTACATAAGCCTATTCATAATTTTACTAAAAAGTGATAAAATATATTAAAAATCTAAAATTAAATTTTTATAATAATTTTAGAAAAATACCTTAAGATATATTTCAAAAAAAAATTGTCACCAAAATAAGCTTTATTAAAAGGTATAAATATACATTTATACCCCTTGGGTTAATTAATCTAGATTAAGGTTTAGAGTTATGAAGTGAGTTCTGGAGGTGATGTTAAAAATAAAAAAATATTAAAATTTGCAAAATAAAAAGTATATTTTGGTCATTTTCTTCTTAAGGTATGTTTTTGTGTTAAAAACTTATAAAGATTTATTTGACATATTTTCCCATAATTTTAAAACAAATATCCTTTTTAGTTTATGTTCACAGAAAAAAGATTCAAAAGGAGCTACAGCATAGTATTGAGAATCTACAAAGGAGAATGCATTCAGTGGATGTTGCTAAGGAGATCATGAAGAATGAGAAAGCCAGAGGAGTGAGGCAGTGAGAAGCTTCGTTGGAACATGGTTTCAGAAGATCAAAGAAGATATAGACACTTGTTTTCCAAGTGTTGGTCCTCCTCTATTCTAGTCAAAGAGTTCAAACGTCGAGCTTAAGTCTATAACCAAGCGTTGAGTGGGAAGCAACCCACTGTTTAGTAAGTTTTTATTTAGTTATTACTTATACTACTATTTATTTCGAGTTTTACTTCATTTTTACAAACTGTTTAAATTCACCATCGATCAACAACATAGAGGAACCATCAGTCGACAATGGATCACGACCATCGATCGACCACACATGCCTACCATCGATCGACGCCCTCTTACAGAGGGAGGTATCGAGTTTTACACTTAAACTATTTACTTACAATTTGATTTTGCCTAACCAATCCGGGACGGATTACACTAGGGACAATGTAATTTAAGTCTGGGGAAGTTCGCTAACGCTATTTTTTTTTTTTTTGAGTTTTATTTCTATGATTATATAAGTTTTCCAAAAAGTTTTATTGAGTCAAGAAGGGGACTATGATCAGGATTTATTATTGACTAACCACATTTTAGCACCATTCTTAGAAGGTTATTTGTAGAAGATTACTAGAGATACCAAAGTGGATCATCATGCCGCTATACCACACTTTCTCAGAAAGTTTGAAGGAACAGAAACTGATTTACAATACTAATTCTGACATTATTTACTTGCTTTGGGGCTTGCAATACATGGATCGGATTTTTTCTGCAAGTATGAAGGTAAAAGTCTGGTGTGCTTCTGATCCCCTCTCTCTCCACTTTTAGATTAAAGAATTCGAACAGGATTTGGTGGTCTACAACCGTTAAAGCTTGATTAATATTCGATTCTAGAAAAGAATTAAGGTCAAAGAGAAGTGAGACAGGATCTGGCGTAAAAACCATTAGGGTTTGATCATTGAAACCTCTTCCAAATATCTCAGTCAATTAATATAAAATAAAATGATACCCTCGAAAAGAGGGCGCAGACATTGACTGATAGTAGTGAAGAAGAGAGAGAAGAAAGGGATAAGAGAAGATCTACCTATGTGTTGATGATACTGGCACGGTTAAGAGTCCAAGTCTTTGATCGATACCCAAGTAAAAAACCTGCCAACTTTATTTTATGCAAAAAATTAAATCAGTAGAAGGGCGAGTTAAGTACTAGTATCACTAAGTTGTTGGTAAGAATAAATTTTGGTTCGTATAACTAGGATTGGTATTATAAATTTTCCCTGTGAATTGACTGGATAAGATGTGGTTGCAAAAAAAGAAATAGGGTGTGACAATTATACTTAGACTTTTGTGAGTCTTCGCTTTTCAAAACCTCTTTCGCAGGCTCATTGCTGAGGACAAGAAAAGGTTTAATTCTGAGGATTTTGATATAGCCTATTTATTTACCAGTTTTAAGGCCATGATTATGGGCTCTATTTAGGGTGTTGTATTAAGTGTGTCTTAGGAATGTTTAAAGTCTTTACAAGTCCAGGTACGTTTTGGAGATATTATGAGATACTTGGAGCTTTTGGAACGTTTAGAGGACAAGAATCCGTAGCTGCATCATTTGAGAGTCGAAGTTCAGACAGTCGTCGATCGAGATACTATCTTTGGCCGTCGACCGGTTGCGTACAAGACAGAGATTGATCGGTGTTTCACAGCTTGCCATTGATTGATAAACCAAGTCCATAGACAACCGATCTCAAGCCCAAGTTAGAGACAAATGGACGAAGATACCCTGGACAAGTTTTGATCTAGATTTTAGAGGTTTTTATATAGATGATTTAGTATTGCACACAAAAGAAGTGTGGAGATGGAGAGAGTTAGAAGAAGAAGAGTTTAGTTTCTATTATATTTGAAGTTTAGGGAAGAAATTCATAACTCCTTAGGAAGATTTGTATTGGAATCCCAATATTTATCTATGCATTATATTAAGACTATTATCCTTACTTTAATTTAATCTGAGTAGTTAGATCAACTAGATTTAGGGTTGAATGATAGCAAATCATGGATAAAAAGTAGGATTGCTAGGTTAAGGGAAATATCCATCAATTGAGTTGTTCTTAATGCTGCATTTAGAGTGGCTAACTAGATCGTTGAAAGTAGGACATGGATGACTACAAGCTAGTTCTGTGCCAGAATAGACTCTATTGAACTAGGGTGTTTAGCGGCACGCAAGACTAGTCTTAATTATCTTGGTGAAACATATCAAATCTCTTTCACACTTCCTCTGATTTTACTGTCATCGACATCAGGGCTTAGCCGGTCGATCAGATGGGTTTTCCTTTTACTCGCATACGCAGAGTTGGAGTAGAAGGGAGTTAATATTGAGTTCTAGAGTATTTACATTTTCGTTTCCTATTACCTATAATCCATTAAAGCTGAAACCCTTAGGTCTAACATATTATCCCATTTGAGTTTAGTTAGTTTAATAAAAAAAATATTTTCATATCTTTCAATTGAATATCATATTTCCAATTTTCACTATTAACTTTTTTGATAAGGAATATTCCTTTAAAATGGATTAATTCTACCCTAATATATATATATATATATATATACCTACTTAGTGTTTAGGAAATAAGAAATATATTGTGTTACCATTGCTCTCTTGTGGATTCGATCCCTAAGTACTACACCTGATCTCTCTGGAAGAGTATGTATTTGTGTGTTAAGATTTAGGGTTTATTGAAGTGATGCCCGTGTCAGAACAATAAATACCACCATGTCAAGTATCCTATATTGTCTCATCTCATCCATGCGTGTAGCAAAACCGGATTGAGGCACTTGTCTATAGGAGAGTACACATCACAAGTCTCTGTAAAAAACATCAATCTCTCTCCGTTGTTATGTCTTTGTTTCTTCTCATAGACATAGCGATCTTTGCTGCACTGTTCTGGGAAAACATATGTAGCTATGCTCAAAATAGTAGCTCTCCCTAGAACTGCTCTGATGTCTCTTCATGCACATTCACTACCTTCCGTCTATAGCTCGTGCATTACCCATTTCTCATCTCTGTAGAATGCCATACTCATCTTTCTTTCCCAATAGAAAATTCTTCTGCCATCAGCAGTCATAAGCTCTCTTTCCGTGCGCTAATACGACCGTCGATCGATAGTGGGTGAAATCTACTCGATGGATCGTGGCGACTTTCTGAAAAATATCATTAGTAAGTACAAAATTGTTTACCCCTGAATGCAAGTGTCGATCGATGCATGTTGTTGCCGTCGATCATCTAGCATTTGGAAGTGCATAGATGATTATGGATCAGGCTCATTCTTCTTCTCACCTCAATGTCAATCGACGCTGTACTGTGACTCATCAATGTCGCTGCTATTGTCCTAAAAATTTACTGATACATTAGCCATAACAAGACATCTGCTACATCCTCCTTAAATATATGTAGAATTATCCATAAAATCCTGTGCCACTTCCTCTGAGTCTCTGAAAATACCCAAAACTCATCTGGTCTAAGATTAAAAAATATATAGGTATCTTCTGCTCTAAGTTTCTTGTTCTGGTTTTCGTTTGATGTCGTTCGATGGATAGGAGATGTCGGTCGATCGATGCTCGATTATCCACTTTTGCATCAATACCCAGCCAGCTTCTTCCAGCTTAGGCAGTGATACTCAATCAGCTCTTCCGTTTCTGTAATATGCATCGTATTCTTGTTTAAGCTTCACGTATCATTGTATGTCTGATGTGTGTGATCAATTGTTTATGTGACCCAGTCGATCGATGCTTTGATTATCGAATTGTTGTCGAGGAAGGTTTCGGCGCTCCATTAGCCAGGCAAGTATCTCTGCTATTTCTTCCTCAATCATGTAAAAGTCTTCCATCCATAGCTATTGGTGTGACCCTCTGAATCTCTCAGAATACCAAACTCATCTGGTTGTTGCATAAACCAAATTCCTTCTCAAGTTTCTGCTGCTGAATCTATTTCGGATTCTGCTTTAATATCAGTATCGATCGATGGTTATGCGCTTACCGTCGAATCAATGTTATTTCCCAATTCGATTGGGAAACATTGAAAAACACCAACCTCTTCCATAGCAATACGCATTGGTACTCAATATCTCGTCTCTCATTAATCTCATCGTACTCGAGGTAGGCTGGTTGTATTTCAAATCTACATGGTAGTGTGTTATTTCATTTCTAAAGTAGGATTATCATCGATAAACAAAGGTGTGGGCGTGACCGATTTCTGAAAAAGCGATCGATCGAGTTGTCGGGCTCCATCTCCGACTCCATCATGAACTCATAATCGCAAAGTTATGTGGCCACAAGCTGTATCATTACACAATTCAATCAAGGTAGCTTGGTTATTATTCTTAACGGTTCATAAAAATATTTTGATCAGATTAGAGATAGATAAACAGGTTTAACTTCATATCACATATAGCCTCCCACAGTAGCATCACATGAAGTCTACTGGGACTAGGGTGTTGGTTAATCTGCACAATAGACATCTTTTACCATCCCTCCTGGTTCGGTTTTGACCATTCTACAAATGTGAAAAGAATCATTAGAGTTCCAACTTTCAGGTTCAGCTCCTCTGCCATAGTCCATGGCTAATGCTCACTGTGAATTCAGTACAACAGAGGGGGGCCCATTGGATATTGTTGCCCTTCATGAAGAATGAAATCACAAACTTCCCAGGATCACTTTTCTTCCTTAGACAAGTCCCTTGCTTTATCTTCTCTCAGAGTATGATGAACATGATCTCTTATATCCGATCATTTGTCTCCCTTGTTTCCTTGGAAACATCCACAATCTGTGAGTAGATAAGCTTTCATCAAAAGGAAATACTAAAAGAATTTTGAAAAACTCTTTTCTTAGTAAAGCTATCCATCTCTTTTTCATTGGCTCTCTACGTTGATATTTGGGATCCTTTTGCTTTCCTATTGGAGTGTCCCTCATTTTCTCTATCAAGATCCATAAGCTTTTCAAACGTGTTTGTATTCTGTCTGAAACCGTCGACGGTTGGACGCACAATCAAACTCGTATTGTCAATGCTCGACATTCGCATTGGTTTCTCATCTGTCGATCGGATGCTCAGGTTGCATTATCGATCGATACCGGCTATCTCTCGTCGGTTGTGCTCCATCGCTGTTGTCAATCCGAGTTTAGTCGATTCACACCAAAGCAATGATTTACTGTAGTAGGAATCGTCTTCGATCGAAGCTCATTGCTTAGTGGTCGATCGACACCAAATTGGAAACTGTCGAATGACATAGAACTTTTCCACAAAAAATATCCTTCTTTTGGAGCTTTCTCTCTTAACTTCCTGCCAAACTCATCATCAATCAATCATTGAGTGGTTCTTCTCTCCAGCTCCATTTGTCTCCTTAATCACGCTCTCATCCCTCCTACATGGTTTCACTTGTTTGTATTCAACTTGATTCTCCAACTATCTTCACATGGTATTGAGGTTTTTGAACACCGGTATTGAGGTTGAGGGTCAGACCATCTATCTTTCATTGAAATCCTCAATCATCTTACTGCTGTCCTCTAAAACGTCTGTCAACTATTACTTCGAACTTGCTTCATGAAGCCTCTGAGGAGGTTGTAAGAAGATCCATAAGAGCTGTTGTTGTTGAAGGACTTCAACTGTGAACTGATATGCGGTTATTTACATTCAAATTAACCCTATTGCCCACTTTACTCTTCAAATAAGAGTTTAGCGTATACTTATGGATCAAATCCACAGAGACTATAGGATTGCACAATAGACTTTATTGTTTCCAATTAAAGCTAGAATTGAAATATAGATAATAACAATAAAAGAGATTCATGATTGATTTTGTTTGTGAGGGATCAGATTAAAACATTAGACTTAGGGGGAAATTCTTAGGCAAGATTAGATATTACAAGATTAAATAATTGCTACGGTTTTAATAGTATCGTCCTGAACTTAAAACTTTAGAGTTTACGAAGATCACCTCTCGCGAATCTAAAATTGAGTATCAATTGATGGTCACTTGGTGCGTCGATCAATTCTAACAACATTGGTTTCCGGTTTGATAGCTTCTATAAAACTTCCATTCGGCTTTGATATGGGTTTCTATGAACTTCCATTTTCAACTCTCGTTTGTTAGCCGGTTTATTAGATTGTTTAAGATCGATTCAGGTTATAACCAAAATTTCGCTTGCACTATAGAACCCTAATTTCTAAGTTGAAGTGCATCAAGTTCAACTTAGCATTAAGAGCCCAACTTAAACAAAAAATCAAATAAGGATTACTCCTAACAATCTACAAAATTCAGTAATACATTATCACCATTGAATAACCCTAAGTCTAACAGGTGAATTACTCAAAACATAGCAATAAAGAACATGAATAGATGTATGAATAAAATTGCGTTAGAAATAAACTGAGTTAAAAAGATAAAGAAGTTCAAAGATCATCCCTGTAATGATGATCAGATAATTCTCTCCAATAAATTGTAGCAAGCTGCTTCCAACTCTTAATTCCAAAACTCTCTGTGCAATCTAGAAGACAACTTTTCCTTAACGTCTCCTAGGCTTAGGTTAAAAAACTAAGATGAAAAACCCTATAAAATAGTTCTAAAATTTCGGCAGTGACTTGTCTTGCAAATAATGAACTATTGGGTAAAACTTTGTAAATTTCTCAAAGCCTTCACCAATCTTGTTGAGACTTGGCTGTCGATCGACGCACAATATGTGACATCGCATTGATTGGTCCCTTCATAAATCTGGATCTGACTCTTAAGTTTCAGCTGAGAACCAAACTAATCCAAAATAGTCCAAAAGCTCTAGTGCTTTCAGTGATACTGAACTGTAAACTCGTAAAACGTAATACCAAATGCATTATAAAAAACTCTATAAAATACTTTATAGATCATAGGTAAAATTCATGGTATATCAACTCCTCCAGAGCTTAAACATTTTGCTTGTCCATCAAGCAAACAAAGCCATGTGTAAAGGTTTGAAACGGAGACTCACATAATGTCTAAGTACAATTTCATCTACTTTGTTTGCAACCACATCCTATTAAGCTCAATTACATAGAAATGTTATATACCTCATCCGTAGTTAAAGCAACCAAATTCATCTACCAACAACTTAGCGATTACTAGTTCTGACTCGCCCCCTACTGATTTGCATTTATTTGCATGAAATAAAAGTACAAGCTTTACGTGGGAGTAAAATCAGTTCAAATGATATATGGACTCTTACCTCTGCAAGTATGCTGAAACACATCATTTAGTTCTTCTCTAATTATTTTCCTCTCTCTTCTTAGTCAATGCTCTCCCTTCTTTTGAGGGTAATACTTTTTTTAATTGACTGAGAAATTTGGATAGACTTTCATGGAATCAAGCCCTAATGGTTTTTGCCACTAGATTTCTATTAACTTCTTTGACCTATATCTCTTTCTATAATTGAATCAAGTTTAATGGTTGTAGCCACCAAATCCTGTTTGACTTTAATTTGAAGTGGAGAGAGAGAGAGAATCAGAAAGAACAAAGACTTTTACCTTCCAGACTTGCGCGAAGAATTTGATCAGTGTATAACAAATCCCAAAGCAAGCAGATTACATATCAGATTGAGTTTGGAAATCATCGTTTCGTTCCTTTCAAAACATCTAAGCAAGTTTGATATAGTGGCAGGATGAGTCCGAGTTTTGGTATCTATAGGAATCTCTGCAAACAACCTTCTAAGAATGGTGCTAATCTCTGGTTAGTCAATAATAAATTTTTGACATAGTCTCCTTCTTGACTTCAATAAATTTGGAAACTCTTATAGAAGACTATATTAATTATAGCAGATTCCAATTTCGAAAACAAATTAAAATAATACATTAGCGAACTTTCCCCAAAACTTAAATTACACTGTCCCTAGTTTAATTGTCTCAAATTGTTTAGGAGAACTTAAATCATATAGAAACAGTGTTTGATATAGTCGAATGTACCAACGCTTAGGATATCGATCGATGTCAGACGGTGAGTGTCGACGAGGTAACCATCGATGTCGATTGGTGTTGTATGTGTATCGTCGATGGGTGTATTCGAACTCAGCTAAACCTTCAAAACTATAAATAAATATTGAAATAATAGTAGTATAAATTAATGTAAAAACTCGTTTACGGTATTATGTTAGTGCGTTCATCGATCGCGAGCAACAAGGAGGCGTCGTCGATGCTAGGTCTGACAACTGAATCGTGTTTGTCTACTCTCCATTCTGATCATCTCTCTTTGGGTTAGCTCCTGTTAGACACTCAAGCACACTCACGTTAGAAAGACACCCAACAGCAATTAAATAAATAGTTCTAAAATTCCCAATGCAACAAGAAAAGCTAAATATGAGCATCAGTCTGAAAGTGAAATGAAATAAAAGACGAAGGGCAGTATCGACGGGACTACTCGTCGTCTGAGGTATCTGTATCCAAGCTGGCTGGTGCTGTTGTGCTGCTCCTGGTGGCGATCTGCTCTGGTCCTGGTACGGCTGAAACACTGCATCGAGACGTCCTCTCCACCCTGGCACATTTATCGCTCAAAGTGCGTCTACCACGACTAGCCTTGAAACACCTGTCGTGCATGGGGATCTCTGGATCTGAGGGAAGGCTGGAAGTGGCAGAGTGCTGTGGCCGCTCGTCCGCTGCGCGCTTGCTGCGACCGGGTGTGCTGGTCTGAGGCCTCCTCTTCGCTGTACTTGAGGGGTTGCCGTATGGAAGTGGCGCCGCTGGTGGCATGCGAGGCGCGTAAGACGCCAGAAAAGTCTATCACCTCACGCCACTGGAAGCTCTATCATTCTGAGGCCCCTCATCAATCCACAAAGGACCACTATCGCCCCTCCTCACCACTGGGTCCTCGTCAATGGTGACCTCATCCATGTCGGACTTAGTCAATTAGATTAACTCGCAGCGAGAGCTGGTCGTCTTTTATATTAGATTCGAGTTGCTGTGAGTAATACCCTTAGCCTCTATCCTTTATAATCCACTTGCCTAAAACCCTAGATCTTGATATTTATTATTATTGTTTACCTTACCAGTCAATCAATACCTGTATATTGTATTTTTTTTTTGTTTATTTACTGCTTATTAAATCTATTTGCTAGCTTAATCGGACTGTATGAGTTTATGGTGTGCCCATCCCATGTGGTTCGAATCCCTAAATATTACCAATTTGACCTCTCTTGCAAGAGTAGTTCGTGGTTAATTTGATAGAATTTGCATTGAAAATACAAAAAAACCTCATGTCACGTAGCCACTCAATGGTGAACTCCATGTTT
>CAJHQP010002846.1:0-77239 GCA_905132765.1 Moricandia arvensis | reverse complement strand
GGCAAAGAGGGGCAACAAGGACATGGAGAGGAAAGGAATGAAACTGAAGCTTTAGCACAAGAAGGGGAAGTGAGGTCGACGGGAAAAAGAAACCCACCAACCGTCGGAGACAGGGCTTTCGACGTGGTAGAGCTAGGTTTCCAGAGAAGAAAGCAGAAAAATAAAAACGAGAAAAGCTTTTCTCCTCTCTCTTGTTAATTTTATACTTTTCATAATAAAAAATGTTCTTTTACAAATAATATAAAAAGTGTTATACCAACAACATAAATTATAAATTTGTCATAAACCATTGTTTGACGTTAAAAATACAACATTTTGTAAAGTTTCTATAAATGTTTGTTATTCTATAAAATTATATAGAATATAATTTGATATCTTTTTAACAAAAAGTTTATTTTCTGAGGAATTTAAGTCCATTTAAATATTTTAAGTTGTAACATATATAAAATAATATGTATATATCTTCATCAACATAATTATTTGGTTAAATTATATTTGGTTAAAAAGATACATACAAAATGAAAAATGGAAGAAGAAAAACTAATGGATAAAAAAAATTAGAGAAATGCATATGATCAAACGTTCTCATTGATTACGGTCAAGCAATGTAATTTACATTACATATATATTTTTTCTAAACATATTCTAACCATTTTACTGTTATCGTGATTTATTGTTGTTATGAGCTCTAATTCCATGTTTTTTTTCTCGTTAGTCATAATTTGTATACACTGTAATGTAAGACTAAAAACCATAACTGAGTGAAATGATTTTAATTAAAAAAACTATTGAGTGTAATGTAATGATAAGCAGATGTTGCGGGGGATAAACATGGATAAAGCACAATAAAGTGCTTATCATTTTTTTTTTTCAAGAATCGTGTTGCGGAGAAGTCAACGACAGTTTCTGTGTTAGAGATCCGATCTATACCCCCAGTTTACATTCCCATGTGGTTCTTGACGTTCGTACAACTTCCAGCTAATGGACTCTGCTATCGCAAATTTCTGCAGAAAAAAATTCGCATGAGGATACGAACGGGATATGTGGTGACTGCGTGAGATGTGCGCACATCACATGGCTGTTTTTTTTTCAGATCTGGAATGTTCTAGGCCGATGCCCAACTAATTTTTATGGTGTCAGTTAACTAAGATATACGAGTTAGGGTTAACTAAGATATACAAGTCCGGTTGCTCTGTGGATAGAGTTAGCAATTGCTAGCCGGAAGAAAATCAATCTTTGGACCAACATATAGCATATCATCTAGTGAAAATCACTATACCACCACAAAGTGGTTATTATTATTTTTTAAATTTTTTTTATGTTTACCACATTATTGATACTATTATTCATTACCTTCTCTAAACAGATAATTTCATAAATAACTTCTTTTTAAGAGGTAAAAGACTCTTAGATGAATTAAAATTTTAAACTTTACATTCTAAAACATTACCCCACCTTTGAACTCTAAACCTTAAGTGTTATATTAATTAATCCTAACTTATAAGTATTTTCTCCTTTTAAAAAATGAGGGTAAAAGTAATTAAAGTAAACATAAAAAGTGGTAATACGAATGTGGTATTTTTGACAATTTCCCTTTTTTCTATCATTAACTTAAACATATTCGATTAAAATTCTACAAATTAACTGGTAATTCTTATCCATGTGAAGAACGAAGGACGGCTGATTCTGACACTGTATGCCAAACTATCATCTTTGTATTTTTGTGTCCGTAGAACATGGATAATCTTCATGTGACTCAATCTTTTCTTAAGGACATCTATGTCTTCTATAGCTGGTCTCTTTTTAATCTTATTATATAAAGATTAATTTATCATTATCACAACACTAATATAATTAAAGTATATAATATATTATAAAAGAAAAAGGAAAATATGTTAAAAATACATAAAACAAAAAAATATTGTACTATCCCTATATATTTTAAAAATATATTAAAAATATATAAGTCATTATCAAAAAATAAATATAGTTTTTGTGTATAATATTCATCTATTTTAAAATAATATAATACTTAAAATGTTGTTTTGTATTTTTTTTTCATTTTTTTTTTGAATAATATAGTTTAAAATTTTTATTTTTATTTTAGTTTTTCAATTTAAGTTGGAAAATAAAAATTTGGATCACTTAATTCAATTTTTGGTTTAAATCTTATATATATAATTACTAAACTAATTATTAATTTTGAATTTTAAATATTTTTATTAGTTTATCATGCAATTCTTAGTGTTGTATATGTTATTTAAGTATTAACTAGAGGAGACGAACAATTCAGTGCCATTTTTCTCGCCAAGTTGTTCTTTTTTAAAGAGGTCATAAATGTTCATAAAAAGATTTTTTTAATGGTGGATAATTATGATATTTTAAACTATGAGAAAAATTACAGATGATTCTACAGCCGACAATTCTACTTTTTTATGAGGATTTATATCTATTTACATCACATGAAGCATCCTATGGGATCTATGCTTGACGATACCCTTTGCACCATAATGCAAATCTCTTCTAAACTTATTTTATTAATTTACATAATTTGTTTTAGGACTCGAAACTTAGACTTGCTCATGTGGAAGCATTAAACTGTAATCATTTGAAATGCATACAATAAAAATTAGGGTGATTTTGCGCTATAATCATAAGACCCTCTAAAATTAAGAATATAGTCATCGTACCGTGGAACTCATTGGATGTGACAATTAGAGTCAAATTTTGATATTTTTCTCCCTCCACTCGTGTGCGTGTGAGGATGAAGAGAGTGACACATTTCTATCGTAACATATAGCTTCTTTATGGAACTTCATTTTAAACGCAACGTATTATGTAAGTGTATTACACCATGGCCAACACTATACTATAATATGTATGATGTAGTATAGTCACAGAAAAAGCCAAGGAGATTATCACCAAAGGTGCATATGTATCAAGTTACGTATGTTTATAAAAGAAGATTTCACAGATGGAGTCTAGGTGTTGCAAGAATGTGTACATGGCTGCAAGAAGCAATTCATGCTAGAACTATTGAACTTAAGTGTAGCAAAAGGGTTTGAGATAACTATAAATGAAACGTTTATACAACTAACTAATTGTAATCAACCAGCTAAATAACTGTATTATATGCAAAGTTGTATTGTATAGTGTACAAATAAAAACCAACTGGTCACCTCCCATATTGAGTAAGGTATGTAGGAGTGGGAAGCACAAATGAGGTATTTTGTGGGGTGAATGTGTATTCCAATTCAATAAGGTAAACATTATACAAGTAGTGAATATAAAAGGCTTGAAAGTGTTGGATTGTACTATATACGAGACATATATACGTTAACACAACATATAAGATGACCTCCCATATTAAGTAAGCTATGTAGGAGTGAGAAGCAAAATGAGGTGTCTCAGTGGTGCGAATGTGTACTCCAATTCAATAAGATAAACATTATACAAGTGGTGAACATACATGCGGAAAAGTGTTGGACTGTATTGTATACGAGACATATACACTAACACAACATATAAGGTCCATTAGGTCTCAAATTCTAGAATATTATATGTCATATAGTATAGCCCAAAGAGGTCGATATGGAAAATATTTTCAGTGCAGAAGGCATAATATGAGGTTCGAGAGAGTGTAGACTGTTGAAAGAGGACACAAATGCTTTATAGGTGAACTAAAGGGCCTCCAACTTGGTGAAGGCGACTATTATGGGTACGTATATACACTAACCTACGGTGTATTCAAATATCAGGCAAACTATGCTATTGTATATAATTTATAGTATAGTCGAAAATATAACACAACAGATCACCTAAATATTTCGTAGCGTATGGAGAAAAAGTAATCACACACGGAATGTATCGGATGTGAAAATGTGTTGTTTTCAGGTATTAGAAACATGAAATTAAACTTGTGAACTTAAGGAGCTCCTTTTTAGTGGAATTTACTATAAATGACTTTAGTATACAAATTAAAATGGCGTGTATACGGCAAACTATATTATATTATAAATTATATAGTATGTAATGAAATTAACACAAAAATTACACAATTCTGTTGAGCATTTGAAAGGGCTACTTTTATGACATTTATCCATCTGAAATTGAAGTAATTGTTTATTCTTTCCGACCGGTTGTTTGAACCCTGTTTGATAAAAACACTCGGACAATCCTTACTCCTCCATCCTACATAAGCAAATAAAATATGTTAGGTCAGTAAAAATTTTGTAAGGGAAAACCCTTTGTACACTCTTCATGCTAAGCCTTGTGACATAAAATAAAAGTTTAGTTGTATTGTTCATACTAACATCTATAAAACGAAATGCAAGGTGAACTATACTAGCTGATACCATTAAAACCACAATAATTAAAACCTAACGAAGTGTACATTATTGCATTATTGTGTTAGTATGAAAGCAATATACGGTTACCATACTAAAAACATGTACCATATAGTATAGACGTAATCATACTTGTCGATACCATTATAACAAACATACCGATGTACAAGAAACTCTATTGCATTATAAATTTAGGATATACTCCAAAATACGAAACATATGGATATAAGATTACTTACAAGCTGTCTAGGTTACCAAATCTGGTGGCTAGAGGACACAACTACAGTTGGTTAACCATACTATGAACATTTACCATATAGTATAGACACAAATTTCCAAAAAAAACATCATAAACACACACACATGGATATAGATTGATCTAAACTTAAATATAATGGGCAAAGGGCATTCGTAGCACTGGATAGTAAATCACACTTCTGTAAAACATAAACACATCACTAGTGTGTACAATATAGTAGTTAAATAAAGTCTCATTTTAAGTTGTTTTCAGCCGCATCATCTATACATATAATCAATATAATACTATATTCTTATTCTAGTGCATATAGTGTAGGTTCAAATAAAAAGGTATTATATTATCGAGATTTCTTATTTAATATTGTCCTAGAAGTTACAAAATAAAGATATTTCCACTTCACCCACAAACCAAGAAACTAAGATGTGAACAAACTCAGAAAATGACCATACTATAATGATGTTGCATATGGTGTATGTTTACATACATGGGACTATACTATTAGAGTATCTCATATAGTATATGTGTATCAGTAAAAGAATTCGTCTATTTCCCCCTCTCGCACGAACCCAGAAAAAGCAGTTTGGAAAAAAAAAACAGAATCACAAATACAGATCTGAACATATCTCATATTCAGTATGTACATAAGGATTTTAACTTGATTCCTTTGTGTTATATGGAATTGATGGATCAACTACTATGCAAAAATCAATAGGGATTTTACCTTGATTCCTTTTTTTATATTGAATCGGTCCCCATTCAACAGTTTGAAGCGAATAGTATCGGCGAACCAAATCCTAACTCTGCTTCTCGAACTTCTTCTGGTAATCTACACACATTGCCGGTACTCTCCAATTGTGGTCACCTCCAACCCCGCCAGGTAATAGAGAACCCAAAAGTGGTCTCTCAAAATAGGTTTATCCAAATCGCTATTCCTCAAGCGAGAAAAAGTGTTTCTGGATTTTCAGCTTTTAGGGGAAAGTTAATATAGATAATGGTTCTCGTTTTCATGCACAGAAGAAATGTAGTTTTGGAATTTCAAAGTACATTATATAACATATCATGCCCATTTCATTGTTATGTATATGGGCTTAATTTTTGGTGGATTATGTATATGAATCCAAATTTTCTTTAAAACTATATACTGAAATAATGTACTATATTTGTGTGGTTTCGCCAAATTAGATGCCAAATTTATGTTGTAGATAGTTAAAAACGCACTCAAGTATTTGTGTGGCAAATTACAAATTATTATATTCAGTCAACTATATCTAAGTTTAAGTATGGTGGAACCATGTTACAACAAATTTATTTAATAATATGTGGGAATAGGTGAGGGTGCTAAATGTTGAAAACTAACCTGTTTTTTTTTGTTTAATTCATATAATTATGTATATAATCATGTAAGCCCAAAAAATAAAAAATAAATAACAAATTGATGAAAGAGAAGAAGTCAAATGTGAGAGATGATGAAATAGAAAAAGCAAAATGTGAGAGACTTTACGCCGTAATTAGTAAGAAGCTCTTCTTTAGTTTTTACATTAAAAATAATTAAAATAATTAATAAAGGATGAGAGATAAGCGATTTTCACAGAAGAAACTTTAGAAAAAACTTTGTGGCGATGTGTCACCATAATAATGATTCATTTTTATAAAATTTAAAACTTAATTAAATCATTAGCTAATATTAATGAAAAACAATGAGAGATATTTTTTTGGTTTCTATCCACTATGCATGCTCTTAAAGTATGATTATAGGGGATTATTAGAGAGTTTCTTAGGGGGAGGGATCCACCAAATGTTAAGAACTAGTTCAGAAGGCTCCAGATAAGGATAGGTTATTGGGGAGTTTTTGCACTGTTCGCGGGTCCCACCGACACATGGCAACTCGTGATTAGTGCTTTTTATTTTATTTAAAAAAAAATTAAGAAACTCTTTAAGGGTTTAGGAATAATCATGGCCTTAACAAACTCAAAAACGAAGTGTCCCAGCAGCATTACCCTAGTCTCTCAACCAAAATTTATTCTTATATGTTTCTAGCTTTCCGGTATTTTAAAATATTCATAATTAAATAATAATATTTATATATATGTATATATATATATATATAAACGTGGTATCCTTATATATATATATATATATATATATATATTTTAAACCCTATGGAGACGTTGGGAATGCTCTTCTAAAAGTCATTAATCGATCTTCATCCTCTACATGGTCAACGAAGAATATTAGTCCGAAGACGCTTTAGAGCATGTCTGTTGGGGAGTTCTTAGGGGATTCTTAACCAAAAAAGTGGTGAGTCCCACCACTTTCCCTAAAAATTCTCTTCTAAAAAACTCTAATTAAGAACTGTTTCTTGCAATGTTTCGTGGATCCCACTGATACGTGACGATCCATAATTAGTTTGTTTTAATTTTTTGTTTTTTAGTCAAGAATTTTTTTTTTTAAGAACGGATGGAAATGCTCATATAGACTATTGAGCCAAAAACATATAGGTTTGCAAAGATCTTCCTTCTCCATTACCGGCTATCAGACGACAACAAGTCTTTGGGCAAAATGGCCCATCCACAAGTTTAACTCAGAACTTTCTCATCTTGGCATTTACAAAAAAAAAAAAAAAAAAAATCTTCTTATAAGGCTAGTACAATCTGTTTTAAATGTTTTATTCTTTTTAATCTCTTTATACTTTTTCAAAAAACAATCTCTTTATAATAGTATTAAACATACTAAATAGTAATGCAATCGCTCACGTAATACGAAAGCAGCCATCGAGCTGAACAATACAGATGCGATCGAAGGTATACCTCACTCATGACCTCACAAGTCAACGATATTAATTAATGTTAATACCACAATATGTAATAGATTTAAGATATATTAGAGTCATGTTTCCATTACGTCTTGTCTCTAACATCTTACATTCTACATTTAGTTCTACTCTTTCACATCAAAACCCACATATCGTTTAGGGCAAGAAGGAACGTGAGTACGATGATGCATATTCAAACACTACACTTACTATTACTATTATTACTATGCTTCCATCCCCTCACCACCACAGCCGACGACAATTTCACCACCGGCATTGATACGTGGTGCGATCAAACTCCTTATCCTGATCCCTGCAATCACTACTTCCGACGCCACAACGGTTTTCGCCTACCGACACATCTATCAGAGTTCCGAGTAATGCTGGTGGAAGCAGCCATAGATCGGGCCATATCCGCTCTGGACAAGCTGAAGCTGTCCGGCCTAAACTGCACTGATTGCCGGAAACAAGCCATTTTGACGGACTGCATTGAGCTATATGGAGACACTGTCTTGCAGCTAAACAAGACTCTGCAAGGCGTGTCTCCGAAAGCTGCGGGAGTACAGTGCACTGATGTTGACGCTCAAACCTGGCTGAGCACCGCGCTTACAAACACAGAGACTTGCCGACGCGGCTCCTCCGATCTTAACGTCTCAGATTTCACCACACCAATCGTTTCAAACACCAAAATCTCCAACCTAATAAGCAACTGCTTAGCCGTCAACGGAGCTCTCTTGACCACCCTAAACAACGGTACCACCACCGCTGATCCGAAGGTTTTTCCAACATGGGTTTCCCGTAAAGAGAGGAGACTACTGAAATTGCAATCAGCGAGAGCAGTCCCAGCCAACCTCGTGGTGGCTAAGGACGGATCGGGACATTTCAAGACGGTGCAAGCGGCTATTGACGTGGCTGGACGCAGAAAGGTGAAGTCAAGGAGGTTTGTCATATACGTGAAGAGAGGGATATATCAAGAAAACATAAACGTACGTCTCAATAGCGATAACTTAATGTTGGTCGGCGACGGAATGAGATACACCATTATCACCGGAGGTCGTAGTGTCAAAGGAGGCTACACAACCTACAGTTCCGCCACTGCCGGTAACTTACTGATCCTTTTTGTTTTAGTTTTAGTTAATAGATTAGAACTAATATATCTACTAATTTGACTACAAACCTCAGAAATACCTAAGAGCAACTCTATTGGCAAGGTTTTCAACTTGAGGTTTTAACTTAATTTATATTATTATTTTATTGTTTTTGGCTTACTTGATTAAATTTAAATATTTTATAAAAATCAAACCCTCTTACGAATTGCCATTTCTCAATAGGGTTTTTTAGAATATCTAAAAATATCTAATTTTAGATATTTTTTCATCATTTCTCTCCTACTTTTCTCATTTTCTTTATTTAAATTGTTAAGACATCCATTGAGTATCTATCAATGTACATGTTCTTACACCCATAAACAAAAATAGTAGGAAACAATTAATATTGTGAAACAAATAGAATTAATGTAAGTGTAAAATAGATGCAGATGTTAGTAAAAAGTGCCAATTATGTATGAAAATTTATTAAATAAAATATTACTCTAAAGAGAAGAAATTCTTAATCAGTTGTTTTAAAAAGGTTGGATATGAAAAATAAAAAAGATGTCAACTCATCAACATTTTTTCTAATATGAGAACATGGAACCGGTTCAAGCAGTTGAACTGCAAGCTGGACACTTATCCCATTGTATTTCTCAAAGAAAACCAAAGATGAATATAATAGAATCTTCGAACCCAAGTCAAAACTAGAAGAATTTAGTTTCAAAAAAAAAAAAAAGACTAGAAGAATTGACAAACTTTGAAAAACTATCAACCCAATTTAGTTTCAAAAAGAAAAAAAAAACTAGAAGAATTGATAAACTTTGAAAAACTATCAACCCACAAAAATTTAGGACTTGAGACAATAGCCAAGTAGTATTGTTATGTACGATATACATGTGGCATTTTCATCGATTTGCAGGAAAATTGTTTTGCTTTTAATTATTTTACAAATCTTTTCGAAGTTCATTTGAGACATTTTTTGTAGGCTAGAATACCATTAATTTGAGCTGCGCTAGTATAAATGTAAAAAAGAGATATACAACCGTTGGCCTTATTTCCACGGAATGAATGATGAGTAACATCACCTTTTGAAATTTTGTTTCATTTTTTACAACCAAGTATTTTTATGCAAAAAGTTTGCCATGACCGGCTTTTTTTTTGTCTATTTCACTGAACTGAATGTGATCCAGGTATCGAGGGACTTCACCTCATAGCAAAAGGCATAACATTCCGGAATACAGCGGGTCCGGCTAAAGGCCAGGCCGTGGCACTCCGGTCATCTTCGGACCTCTCAATCTTCTACAGGTGTGCAATGGAAGGATACCAAGATACACTAATGGTCCATTCGCAACGCCAATTTTACCGGGAGTGCTACATCTTCGGAACCATCGATTTCATCTTTGGAAATGCAGCCGTAGTTTTTCAAAACTGTGTCATTCTCCCTCGTCGGCCGCTACATGGTCAATCCAATGTAATAACCGCACAAGGGCGTGCTGATCCTTTTCAAAACACAGGGATTTCTATCCAAAATTCAATAATCTTACCAGCCGCCGATCTAAAACCTGTGGTCCGTAGCGTTAGGACGTTCCTAGGTCGGCCTTGGATGAAATACTCACGCACAGTGATTCTTAAGACATATTTAGATAGTTTTGTGAGTCCAGTTGGGTGGTCTCCATGGATTAAAGGTTCAACGTACGCTCTAGACACATTGTTCTATGCGGAATATAAGAATATTGGACCAGCTTCGTCCACGAGGTGGCGTGTTCGATGGAAAGGATTTCACGTGCTAAATAAAGCTTCTGATGCATCTGCTTTCACTGTTGGAAGATTCATCACTGGTGCAGCATGGCTTCCACACACTGGAATACCCTTTTCTTCTGGACTCTAAAAGACCGTTTATTTTGTTTTATCATGCTTAAATTACAATGATGTAAAAGTTAACATTTCTTGAATATAATTCATTATATATTGCTGCTCGCTATAAAAATGAAGTTTACATATGGATGGACAAAGGATAATTTAGTATAGAAATGTTATCCTGAATCATTTCCTATTTTCATACTTTTATTTGAAATACTCAAATGGAACAGGGTGGAACAAAACCAATATTTGACAGTTAGTTTCAATATTTTATTATGTTAATTGTTTAATCTGAATTTAGCGTGTTCAAGATGAAATCATAAAGTTAATAAAGTTATTGACATGTCAGATCTTAACCCGATTATCTGACCGCAAGTGCACAGTAAAGTGCGTATTAGTAATAAGAGATATACTCCACAAGAACCAAATATCATATGTAGAATTATCATATGAATTATTAGCTAAAGTGACAAAATAAAAAATCAGTACCAAAAGATTGTTACACAGACATGCTGGACAAGCAAGCCAATCACCATCACAGCCACAAAAGATGGAACCATCCATAGGGAAAAACAACTATCAAACCAGCAAAGAGTTCACAGCCGAGTTCACTCCAATTGCTAAAAATTCCAGCAACATGTCCAAAGACAAAATGAGTTTTACAACTTGGATAAGGGAAGGCCAAAGTGGTACATAGAAAATGAGGAACACGATCTGAAGCTATGCCACCAAATTTTCAAATGATACCGGCATCACCAAACTAAGGTAAGTCTTCTAATTCTAAAAGTGTTCAAATTCAGACATGTTATAGATGTCATAAGAGATCAAAAATTTTATGTAACTTGTCCATTTAGAAAGTTATTACGAAGTACATAACTAGTCTTGGAACCAACACCAAATAAATAGTGGCATCCTTATTCCATTAGAACATTCATATTATGGATTTGTGCACATTTTTTGCCAAAAAATGATCCAAGGATAAGAGAAGGTGAAGGACGACAAAACATAGGGGAAGATTGAATGAGAACCCTAAATAGCACCTGAATTTTACATATAACATTGAAGAAGAGGGAAGAAACAACAAGAGCACACAAACTGCCAAAACTAACTGTAACTATTTGGGTAAGTATAAATTCTACTTGTCCTATTTATAAAATCTCAAACCCATATATAATACACTTGTTTCCTGCCAAAAGTGTTGAGATTTTCAGAGACAGAGGCTAAGGATCACGTGGACAATCCACACAAGGAGACCACAAGGTGTTTATATGCCAAAGAAAAACAAGAGTTTTCCATCAGCAACATCTTCATTCAAGAAGACCCACCAGATGATGCACCAACCACCAGAGGGACAGAAAAAAATAGAGGAGTAGTCTTGTCGTTCCTACTCAAAGGGGAGCTACCAGATGTGCCATCCAACATCAAACCGACACAATACCAAGGTAAGGTCCAAGACTCTCAAAAGAGGATGAAAGCTAACTTTATTTTTCTTGGTGCAGCATATACAGTTGCGACGTAGAGAATTTTTCAAGGGGGGGGGGAGGGTAAAATGCGGCCATCAAATCAGTAGTTGAAACCGAGGTCCACCAAACACACTACTTAACCATCCAATCCGCCGACCAAGACATATATGCACTATAATTGTCATATCTTACAAACCATGAGGGATTTCACCATGAAAAAATGGGTTCTACACTCAACAATGGTCCAAGGATAATTGGAATCATATCAAAAGCTTCATGGACCAGGAAGATATTATAAAGTGGAGGTTTTCCAACCCGTTCATCTACGAGTATCAGCCAGTCGAAGAGGATTCTAGCCCAACCCTGAAGTGTACTTCACAAAGCCCAACCACAGTCTTCAAGATGGAAATATTAGCTTTTCAGAAACCCAAATCAGAATAAAATGGTCACATAAATATGAAGATATGACCAATTTCCCAAAATCGGTCAAACCGATGCTACACTTGCGTTATTTGGAAGATCCAGATTTGGCATCAAACCAAACTCAATTGTGGCAATCAGAAGACTCTCTTCAGATTCTAGACACATTATAAAATATCCTAAGATCACCAAACCACACTGGAATAGGCGGATCCTTGAAGAATATATCCAACCTACGTGGAGTCATTTATGGAAAAAATTGGACAATCTTTCGCTTTAATTATTTACAAACTAATTAGATATTCCGACCGGAAGACTTTCTGCACATACCAAAGCCTCCAGAATCACATATAATGATCCAGGATTTCCTGCCATCATGTTACCATGGACCATCAAGCATAGGACATGAACCTTCTAATACATAAAGAAGATCCCGAAGAAGCTCACATATCCCTTAAACTTTCAAGGTTCAAGAAGACTTAATTTCTTTACTTGGAGCCCAAAATCCATTACAAGGCTCCAATATCTAGTTTTCGATATGTTTGCTTATTTTGCTTTGTTTCCTTTCTTTTTCCTTTATGAAAGTTGGCTTATATGTTTCTGATAATTATATAATCTATCTTAGGTTTTCATTTGTAATCCACCTTTTAGTCAAAAAATAGTATGTAAAGTATTTCTTTCCAAAGAGAGTTCTTTAAAGTCTAAGTGTGAGAAGCATTAGAAGTCTACTGAGTTCATGGTTCATAGGTTCTTTGTGTGATTCAAAAGGCTTGAGATCACAGATTGAGAGTCAATCAACACCTACGGGTTGACAGAGTCATCATCTATCCATTACCATCATCCATTCATCGATCATTTATCTTCACTCCACCAACCATCCCATCCTATCTTTTTATTTATTTCTCAGTTGGGTTATTATTTCTCATTACCTTATTATTCCTCCTTTGTTTCAGGTTATATTGGACGTAAAGGGACAATAGCTCATCTATCAACCACCACCATCTCTAACGATTTCTCGACCAGTGCTCATTCCATCAACCATCTTATCAACCAAGATTCCAGAGCTGTATTAGGATATTAGAAAAGTCTCAGACTTAAGACCAACAATAGACAAAAAGTCAAATTGATATATCCATAGTCAAACATTTTCTAGATCAATACAATATGAAATCCCCTATCAAAAAACCATTAACCCAACTAATAGACTACTCACTCATGATCAAAGAACAAAAAAATGATTTCACAGAAAACATGATATGATTGTATTGAAACATAAAAAGGGATAGAATATCTTCTCCAATAGAGTACTTGAAGAAATCTCCTTCCAAGAGTCTACAAACAATCCAAAAGCTCTCAAGAGTATATGTCATTCCCTCTCACAATCTCTATGTCGTTAAGAACAAAAAACTAATGATATATTACCTAATCTGGTCGATTTTCTAGGTTTTTAGTTCTTCAAAACGCTTATATTCACAAAAATGGAAGTGATCTTGCTGTGTCACCGATCGAGTAAACCCATGTGGTGTGGTTCAGTCATACTTTCCCACGATCAGGTGAACTCAAACTCATAAATTGGTTGATTGTTTCCTCACTAGGTCGATTGATCCTAAGTAAGAATCGATCTATAAGCCTTCTTCAAGCTCTGTTTCGACCCAATTCTTAGTTTTGCTCCAAATTCTTTTCCTAACGCAGTACTTTCCAACAAGCTAACATGTAATATAACTAAAGAACATAAATATACTTGCGAGCTGCGGTATTGTCTTTTGTATTTCCAGACATTTTTTTGATCAAGCGTCTTGTGGCCATGGGTTAGATTAATCCGACCCCCTCCTTCTAGCGCCAAATTGTGGGAACCAAAATTCACACCGTCGATTTCAGTAAATTAAGGAAAGTCAAGATACCCTAACTTTTTCGGAGGACCCGGATTCTCTACAAGAGCCAACGACAAGTAATCGAATAAACACAGTAAGTATGAAAATATACCAAAACGGATTTAGAAATCAATAGATCTTTATTTTGAATTTGTGTACGAGTGCTCCAGAGAAAAAAGCGTACATGAAGCTTGTCTGGAAACGGGATCACAACGGAATTCGTATAACACAAGTAGTAAAATGAGACTAAGTTTGCTAGCTCTACCACCTATGTCGAGAGAAACTTGTGTGGCTGCAACTCGTTTAGAATATACAAAAAGATGAAAAAGGTTTGAAGGATTTGGGACTAGACCTTAAGAAAGGCTGCCCACATACCCCTTTGAGGATCAAGTCGGACGTAGTTCAATTAAAAGTGTGAACCAAGAGATCGAATTGTCGGAGCAAGTACGTCTGGTAATTGAGTGCCAGTCATAGAAACCAAGCTTGTCGAGAATAAAGCTTAGGGTTTCTAAGTGCAACGAGTTGTAGAGTCTAAGGAAATCAGAATCGACAAACAAAGATAAAGAAACGTCTGAGTATAACTCTGATGTTCTAGCCACCTAAGTTCTAAACTCTTCTAAGCTAGAATTTCTCTAGGTTTAAATCTTCTCATCCCTGCGACTTTTGCTTTAGCTCCCCTTATATATGCCTTCTGGGTCGGTTCTCCTTTTTTTTTTGCTTTTGGGTCGAGTTTATCGTTTCACGGAAATATTCCTTTCTATCTCGATCTTCATCATTATCTTGGAAACTTGACATTTATCTTTCAAACTTAACATTTATCTCTTTCTGCAAGATAAAAGATAGACCATCATATCAATTTGGCTCTTTTTCATGTAAACTGTGAGTGGGAATTTAGTCGAGTTTTAGACCTTCTCGGGTCGTTTATCGACTTAAGCGTTTTCAAGATTTTGTCGAAAGAGCACTTCTGAAACGACGTCGATTCCGACGAGAGTTTGAATTTTTCGTATAGTGCAGGCAACCTTAGGTGTTTAGTTAACCGTTGTCATTTTACACAATCAATTAGAACTTTATTCGAGGAAACGAGTTCTTGCGGGAAAGTTCCAACCTCAATTTCGATTGAAATAAAACAAGAACGAGTTCATTCCGATTTTGAATGAAGGAGTTACGAGGACAAGATGAAAATGAATTGATGCATTCAACTCGCCGAATGGGCGAGTTGGATTGCATGTCCGACCCAACTCGCCCTTTTGGCGAGTTGGATTGCATGTCCGACCCAATCCAACTCGCCGACCAGGCGAGTTGGTTGGCTTGTGCGGTCCAACTCGCCCGTTCGGCGAGTTGGATAGCTTGCTTGGCCAACTCGTCCGTTTGGTGAGTTTGACAATCGAGCCTTATAGTTGTTTCATTGTTTCGATGCTCAGGGATCCGTTTGTCTGAGGCTTAGGGTAATCTTTATCGAGGACTTATCGTGCGAACCCTCCTTGGGGATCCATACGAAAATCGATTTCGATTTTCCCTCTCTTCTCTTTTTTTAAAATAGTATCTCTCTGTTTTCAAAAAGGACATTTCTCGGGAAGTTTCTGACGTTGATTCTGTCGTGACCGATATGACCCCAACATTTGATTGTCTTCAAGTAAAAGAAACGAAGATTAAGCCAAAAGGAAAAAAGGTTTGTAATATCAGTGATTCACTCACCCTTAACATGCCTTACCTTGTGCTTTTCGTTGACCACATAAATAAAGAACCATCACAGAATTCATCTCATAATCCCCACCATGACCTCAGACCTGTCCTTACTCTATACTCAAAACATGAAATCTCATATTCATGAAATTAATTATCTACATTCATTTAAGTGGGTGTGACCTCTCCACTAGAAAAAGCTCCATCAAATGTAACATGATTAGAAATTTGGAAGGCTATTTTTAATGTTTATTTGTGGGCTCCAGTGTTTAGAGGCATCAGAAAAAAAACAAAGAATGCATAACATTGTGCAAAATCACTGGAGAAAGAGTGATAGTAGAATTTTTAAATATATTTAATAATTGACCCATGTTCATAATTTTTTTTTCGTATGGACCGTATGTTACTTTTGTCCAACGAACTTAAACTCATATTAACAGAGAAGGTAAAATTACAACGCCGGATCAACCGGATAAAAATTCCAAACATTTTACCGGAATCTAAAACCCTACAAATTAAGGGAAGCTAAACCGGTAAGAAACATTCTTCCAGAACCAAACATACAACATCTATGTTTAAAGAATAAAATACCTAAACAAACTGAAAATCAGACTAAACTAACAAATTGTTGATGTATTAGTTCAGGGAGTACTACATGAGGAAGTACGTAACGTGTTGCATGAAGCTGGAGCTATATTGGAGATTGTATATAGATTTCTTGGACTAAGAAAAGTAATATATGTACGAAGACATATGGACGTTTTACATTTAGCAAAAGAGAGTTTATTTGAAGAGCAAGTTTGTCATTAAAAGAAAAAAAATAAGTTTTGCTTAAAAAGAAAGAGAAGATTAACAAGAAGATTGGTAGATCTTTACTTGGAGACGAGAGCACAGAATCTACCTAGTAAACTTGGTTGGGGGAGCTTTGTATTGAATTAACACAAAGAAAATTATTTTAGCAAAAAAAGTTTCATTACTTGTATGGTGAGTGAAATATAAAGTGCTAATAAAAAGAGAGTTTCTTGGATCATGTGTTAGATCATAGAAATGTGTGAGACTAGTGTTTTCCTGATTAAGTAAGACTTGTACGTTTATTTGGAAGAGATCTAGTAAAGACATATTTCTTTGTTGAGAAATTCTTTGTGTTCATTTGTCGTAGTACTTCTTGATACATTATTTGTACTACCCTATATCAGACCCATCTTGCACTTTCAATTGGTATTAGAGCGGGACACCTAAATTATTGGTGAGATCCTGATGGCAAGATGAATGATATAGTACAACATGAATCTATGCTTGATCCTGAACACTATGGTCATTGGAAAGGGGAGATGAAGGCAAGCTTACAAAGTATTGATACTGATGTTTGGGCATCAGTGGAAGATGGCTATGAAGTTCCAAAGATAATAGATAAAGATGGTGTTGTGGTCAACAAACCATTGGCTAAATGGACAAAGCGTAAAAAATAGATGTCAAGGTATAATGTAAAAGATTTATCTTGTATTTTTACAGCAATCAAAAAGAAGCAACTCAATCTGATTCAAGGATGCAAGAATGCAAAAGATGCGTGAGATATTCTGCAAACACACTTTGAAGGAACCGAGAAGGTTAAGAGTTCAAGGATGTTTTTTTTTCAAATCAAAATATAAGAACTTGAAGATGGCAGAACATGAATCTATATCAGATTTTAGTTCTTAACTCAGTGCGCTAGAACAAGAGGCTCGTGTTATGGGAGAGGAGTACAAGGACAAGAAACTGGTAAATAAGTTTTTAAGGTGTCTGCCAAAAAGATATACATCATATAAGGTGGCAATGTTTGCGTCTCTTAACATAGATGAATTTATTTTTCACGAAGTTGTAGGTATGGTAAAAGCTCATGAGATGGAGCTTGATGGCATGGGCAACCATACCGAATTCAACCTGTTAGTTGCTGAAACAACTAGTCAAAAATCAAAGAATAAAGATTAGGTGATTAAGATGATTCACATGCTTCACCAAGTATGACATGAAGTGATACAATGGCAAGGACATGAGAAAGATGGTGTGAGCAAACAAAGACAAGAAGCTGGCAAGCCATGTGTTGTTACAGAGGTGCAATGTTATAAATGCAGAAAATATGGACACTTTAAAAGGGAGTGGCCAACAACCAAGAGAAGAAGATTCAAAAGTTTTAGGTGTAAATAAATTGTACAAGATGAGATGGAGAAGAAAGAGAGATCCTTTCTAAGGATAAATGAGAATTATTCAGAAAGAGACGAAGTGCTCAACTTTTGTGCATTTGGTACACACAAAGATGAAGCAAGTACATCATCTGAACCAGATTTTGAATATGAGGAGGAAAAGTATGATGAAGAACTACAGGTTGATCTCAATGAGAGCTACAAACATATATGTGAAACGTTAGTGAAGTCTGGAAAGGAGAATATTGTATTGGTAAAAGAGCATAGACATTTGAAGCACTTATTGAAGTTCTACGAAAGGAACTGCAAGTAGAGAAACAAGAAGCAAGACAAGTTCATGTTAAACTTGGGGAAACACAAAAATGTTTAAGAATGCCAAATAATGGTGTGAACCATCTGGATCATCTTCTCAGCATTGGGCAAAGTCATCAGTGTGGTCTTGGATTCAAAGGAAAATCTTCGAAAGGTGGATGTGTTTTTGTGTATGCTGGAACAATAGAGAATGTAGCGACGTGAGCTACAAAGCCAATATTAAGATTTTGACAGGGAATGCAACAGACGGTAAATCTGTGACTGTTACTAGAACTGATGTGAAGGATGCGACTACTAGAAGAGCTGCTACAGTGAATATTATACAACGACTGCTACAAAGAAAACTCCAGTGCAAAGTGCATCTCGGCGAGCTTTTGTGCATGTTTCTCATCATTTTGGGATTGTTGGGCACATTATGCCAAAGTGTTTCAGACTATTGAGGAAGAAACATCAGATTGAGCGAGTATATGATATGAGAACTAATGGTCCAACATGTTATTGTTATGGAATTCAAGGACATGTTCAGCATAATTGTTTCAAGTTGTTTCAAGGAGAAAATCATGGTGGGATAAGGCTCTGGAAGACGTGGCCTAGGAGAACTAGTCACTATGGAGATGGTGGAGTGGGATTCATCCTTGATTTAGAGGGTGGCGATCTTCAAATTACTTTTTGACCATGATGGGACTCATAGAGGGAGATTATTGAAGATGCAACTTTCTGCGTAGGTGATGAGTTCACATACATAGTCAAATTGGGGGAGATTGTTGATGTATTGGTTTGAGGAGTACTATAGGAGGTAGTATGTAACGTGTTGCATGAAGCTAGAGCTATATAACTATATTGGAGTTCGTGTATGGATTGCTTGAATTTGAAAAAAAAAAGAGAATGTATGTGTGAAGACAAATAGACGTTTTACATTACGCAAAAGATAGTTTCCTTGGGGAAGGCAGCACGAAATCTACCTAGTATAACTAGGTTGGGAGAGCTTTATATTGTATTAACACAGAGAAAATATTTTAGCAAAAAAAGGTTTCATTACTTGTATGGTGAGTGGAATTCTAAAGGGCTAAGAAAGTGAGAGTTTCTTGGATCATGTGTTAGAGCATAGAAACATGTGAGGCTAGTGTTTTCCTGATTAAGTAAGACTTGTAAGTTTACTTGGAAGAGATCTAGTAAACATATATTTATTTGTTGAAAAGTTCTTTGTGTTCATCTCTCGTAATACCTTTTAGTACAATACTCGTACTACTCTATATCAGACTCATCTTGCACTTTCACAAACTGTTGAGGGTGGAAGTGAGAAGTAAATGCGACACTAAGCTACTTCCAAAGACGCATGCCTGAGGAATTACAGCTTGCAAGGAAGAGAATCGATCTCGTATGTAGTTCAACCTAATTTTCTATATAATTCACATATATACCTTAATAAAAATAAATAACATAGCATATACTACCACTTTGATATATATACCACTTTGATATATATATATATGTATGTATATATATATATTAAAACTGAAGTACCAACGGAGATTGTTTAGACATATGGATCGCAGTATTAAAAAGAGTATTTTTAAGAACATGAATAGCAGCATTGAAAAGGCTTTAACGCTAATAGGATTTTTATTAATCATATCTTGTTTTTCATAATATATATTTTCTATTATTTACTAAACAATAAACATTTCAATATGATAAATAGATTATGAGAAATATATGATACATCTTCCAATATATACACATAATTAATTGATCACATTTACATCATACAAAATGATTTGTAAATATAATAATATGCAATTCATTATATGGTGGAAAATATAAAATATAGAACACTTAAAACGAAACGCAAATATAAATTTATAAAAATAAATAAAAATTAATACCCGCGATACAATTTCATTACAAAATGGTAATACATCTAAAATGTATAATGGTCACAGAAAAACATTAAATCAATATATATATATATATATATATATATATATATATATATATATATATAACTTGCATGTTTTATTAAAACTGAAGTATACAAAACTTACCTATTTTAAAGGGGCTTCTTATAGATTTCATTTCTTTTTTTATCTAATTCTAACCACTTCATTTATTGTCTTTTCTAAATAATGCGATAACATTTATTACAAAAATACAAATCATAACTTAGCTATTTTAAGTGTTTTATTACATCTTCTACATTCTATTTTTTCACTCTTTTTAACTACTTCATTAATTCTCCTTACCAAAATAATTTTACAATCTTTATTTTATATGTTAACTATGATAATTCGACATGTGTCAATGAAATTTCTCAATTTGTGACAATAATTCAAAATAGTGTTTTTGTATTTTTTTCAAAATCAATTAGGCAAGAACATTCGGGTACTTGTTCGAATATGTATAATTGATTATTGTGTTGACGCACACACCAATTAACCTAATGTGCCAATAATACCACAATCGAATAGTATGTCATTGTAGCATTCTAGGATCGAATCCACAGATAACTAGAGACTTATTGACAACAATAGTACACAAACTTCCCTAACCTAAGAAAATAAAAAAGGTTTAAATCTAAACTAATGAGATAGAAGGGCAATCAAAAGTAATTGCAAGATAAAACAAGAAAAGCAAGCTCTTCGGTAAGGTAATTGACTAGAAATGATAAACTTCTGATTTAAGATACCAAACATAATCAACTAACAAGTTTATAGGTCTAGAACAAATTTTAAATAGACTAATCCACTTTCTTGACAACAATCCCTATGTTATTCATGCATTAAACATCAACTCTCTTTGGCCTAACACATTCAAGCATGCATAAATCACAAGTATATTAACCACTAAACATATTTAGCATCAACTCACGTTGGCTAAACATGTAAAGAACAATATTAGGTTGGTTCAAACATTTCATCAAACACCTTTTGTGCCTGATATCACTTAAGCTCTAATTCAACTTGATTAAAGTTAATTTAGCATTAAGAATGCCTAACAACTATAGAAGAATGTTGATCTAGTTCTAAACATCTAAAATCATCAATCTTTCATCCTAATCTACAAAACCTAAAAGCTTAAAAAGTATATTCACTAAAAGCCACGAAAACCCAAAAGATTGTCACAAATCCTTGAAGAACAATGTTTAGAGAAGAGTAGATGGGATATAAACAAAGAAATACTTAGAAAAAAACTAGGAATCACAATAGTTGAAGTTTGAGAACAAGAGAAATTAATAAACTAAGTTTAGGTAGTATTGGATTTTTCTTTCCCTTAAATGCCTATTTATAGGCTCAAAATTAAATCGGGTTAACCAGAAATACCCGGAGTAAACCAATAAAAAATCTGGGTAAAGGAATCTTTGGTCACATTCCGAGGACGGGGTTGGTCCATGGAATCCGTCCATGCCCATCTTCTTAAAGATTGATCGACACTGCCTCGATTCCACAGACAGATGTGGTCCGCGGTATGACCTTCGAGAGTTGGTCACTCTACCTTGATTCCTCGGATGGGTGTTGTACGCGGGATGCGTCTGTCGACCCTTTCTTCGCGACAAAATTGATATGCCTCTAGTAAATCTATCATAACTTTTTCAATATAGCTCCAAATGAATTGAAACCACATACAATGGAAAACTATCTCAATTTTGTATGTTCTCTCAAAATATGAGCTTCAAATAATATCTTTAAGACCTTAATCCATGTTGATCTTTCAGTTCTTTTAGACGTAATCCGCTACAAAAACTGATATAACTACGCCAAAACCTGTTATATGCAAATGAACTCAGTAATGCAACATATACATCTATTATGCAATATAAATGATCAAAATTAATGAAAATAAGAGTATAAAAATTATCAAAATCATGATATATTAACTCCCTCAAACTTGCCATTTACTTGTCCACAAGTATACTTTTGAATAACAAAAGAAGAAAGATGCTTAAAAAATGGGAGCTTGTAATAAAAAAAGACACTTTCTTGCTTTCAACATGATATCCTAAGAGAAACATAGCAATAAACAAATTTCCATATTACATTCTAGATTCTGAAGGCCTATCTCAACTCTAATGTCTCTACACAAGTCACGTACTCATCAATCAACAAGTCTCTCAACCAACTCTCACATTCATTCAAGCATATAAGGTGGATTCTCGTAAATGAGGACTTAATCTCAATCATTTGGCTTGGTAAGTCAAAAAATTTCATGTGATGAAGAAGTGAAGGTTTCAAATGCATCTTTTTTTTTATAAACTATATCGACTGATCTGGTCAGCCCTAGGAGGAACACACTTAGTGATACAGAGTGGATTAGCTACCACACTTCCTGACCCGGGTTTGGAGTGCCTTTCGACTAATGCCAGGGGGTGGACCGATCATCTGTTACAGCCCACCATGTTAACCACCAGGGTCAAAACTCAACCCCAGACTGACCAGGTAGTGATAATTTATTTTTGAGGAAGAATCAAACCTAAGACCAACATGGGTACGTGCTGAGCCCTAAGAGATTACCACTAGGCTAACACCACTTGGTTTCCAAAACATGGTAAATGCATCTTTTTATGGTGACTCATACTCAAAATTAGGAGCAATGACATTATGTAAAATCTATCTAACAATATGAACAATTCATGCATACAAGGATTGATTATCAGTGTTCTATCATTTCCCAAATGCATTCAAGCTCTACCCTTCTTTCTTTATGTAAATCTTTGCTCTTTCATCCGAAAACTGTAAGGTCACACTCTTCTCACTCACCCAATGAAGTCCCTCTTTATCTTTTTTTTGGTAACCAATTAAGGATTTTTTTTATTTCTTAACACTTAACTCTATTTTTTTTTCCACTCTTTTTATTTTTCTTTTCTTTTGATTCTTTAGGGGTTTCTATTTAATACTTGGACTTTTTCTTTGATTTTTTTATTTTCTTTATCCCTAATGATTTTCTTCTTTAAACACTCTCTCAGTTCATTCTTTTCACTCACTTTATTCCCAATCCCAAAGATCAATAGCTTTAAAACTCAACAACCCACTCTCCTCCTAGATGCTAGGTCAAATGATGTCCTATAAGCTAGCCAAAAATAAGAATCAACCATTGTCGCCCTCAATACTCTCAATATTTTGTACATGTCAAGCTATCACAAAGAGGCCTCACTCAAGCAAAACAATTATGGTTTGAAGGAAATGGCAAAACAATGACGGTTTCAATGAAAGGTTTGGGTTAAACGTATGGAATGCTATTTGGGTAAACATAGAGTGATAGAATGGGATAAGATAACCCAAATGAGTATATGAATCCATGATCAAGTATGCAAATGACCATAAGCAAGAGAAATTAAGTTCATTAAGCCTCATATCATTTGGAGTTGGTTTCAAGAACATCCCTATATCAAGCAAACAACAAGTTTCAAGTAAAGTTTTCAAGGCTCAAAACATACAAACTTTTTAAGAGATGTTTAAGCTACTTTATATGTTTAGCTAGGGTACCAATGTTGAGGCCTATACATGTGTTCTTTTCAAGGAAATTCATTAATGATCCCAATGCATATGCAATGCAAATAGTAATATACACTAGACTCAATCCTAAAATGCAAATCAGAAAAGATTCTACATGATTCTTTTTGAAATTTAAAAAAAAAAATTGGAATATTCTATGTAATAAGTATAAATAATGCAATGCATGAGACTCAAGATGACAAGAAAAAATAGAACACAAAGTGAGATAGAAGGCTCTCCTCTAAACTTACTTCACATAGTTCCTTGTGTGAGAGTAAACTTGAAAGAGAGATCAAAAGAGAGGAAATGAAATCTAAGTATGTACAAGGTTGAAGTAGCACTTACTTGGAGTTATTGGCTGAATTGAGTGGTAGAAGACCCTTGGCTTCAGACTTGTTCCATGATATCTTGTGCATTTGTATGGTTTTAGCAATCATTCTAATTCTCATTTTGTCCGTTTAGATGCATTTAGAGTGCATTTAAGTGCATTGCATATACATTTGTCTATATTAGGTGATGGAGATGCTATTTGGTGAGTTTGGAGCCTTTGGAGATGGTTTAGAGGCAAAAATGGTGATTTTGGTTCATAAAACAAGTTTTCTAACTGTCCCAGCGACCAAGTGTAGCGGCTAAGATAAGCCGCTGGAGAAAACTCATGTTCATGCCCGATATCCGGAAGTTGTAGTGGCCAAATGACAAGAAACATGTCCCTGAAGTGTGTAGAGGCTTGTTGCAGCGGCCTATTGACTTGTCAAAACCCAGCTACGACACTTAGAAAAATCTGCACTTCTGTTTTTACCAACTTTTACCCAAATTATCTTGGGTCAATCCATGCTTGTTGGATCAATCCACCTCGTTTTTAGACCACTATGAATACTCTTTAAACCTATTTTTATGGAAAAATCTCATTTTTCTCTTAAGACTGTCTAATCTTATAAAAGTTTGAACATTTTGATCTTTTTAAGGAAGTTCTTCATTTTATATTGTGTTTATGTTGCTCATTAACATGATTAGCTTTGAATATCATATGGGTTTAAGGTTTATCATGGAGATTAGTGAGTAGTCACCTTGTGATTCATGGGTTAGGTAGATTAGGGGGATTTAGTGGATATTTAGGATGTCTCTTGCTTGATTAACATTGTTCTATGCTTATTAGGTATTTTTAATGCTAGATTAGCCTTGATCAAGATGATTTAGATCTTAAGTAATTTCATGCCCAAAAGGTGTTCGATGAAATGCTTGAACCACCCTAATATTGTCTTTTACATGTCTAGCCAATGAGAATTGATGCTAGAGATGTTAAATGGTTAGTAGACTTGTTATTTAGGCATGCTTGAATGTGTTAAGCCAACGAGAGTTGATGTTTAATGTATGATTGGCATATGGATTATTGTCACGAGAGTGAATTAATCTATTTGAATGAGATCTAGACCTATAGTTGTTGATTGTTTAGTTTGAACATCCTAGATTGAACCTTGATCACCTTATATCAATTATCTTTTCCCATGGATCCATCCTTAGCGTTTGATTGAAAGTTTAGTTCTTGCACTTATTTCTTGACTGAACTTGAGATCACCTGTTTATATTTCTAGGATCTTAGCTTGTTACGAATCATCTATCTTTCTATTTGCTTAGATTAAGAAAGTTAGCGTATTCTTAGTGTTATAGATCACTAGTTCCTTGTGAATTCGATCCTAAAGTGCTGCATCGATATACTATTCAATTGTGGTAGCGTGCACATTAGGTTAATTGGCATGTGATAAAACACAGTAATCATTCCACCAAAAGGTACATGCTGAAACGGAGGAGTGAAGGCGAGATGTGCCAGAGCTCTTTACCCAAGCTGCGAAGACCTTTCCGCCAAAACCCCGATCATTGGGATCATACTCATCATAGAACCAACCTCTAAGAGAGAATGACAAGATGCTTTTCAAAGGGCTTTTCTAATGGAGACTCTCCTTGTGGACCTTCTTTGGAGGCTTCTTCAATGTAAACCACTTGATTCTCCTTTGACTCTTCACCCTTTGTTTTATTCTTGAAAATAAATTCACATGCATTTCTTCCTTAGTTGAGAACTCATTCATAGCCAGTGATGTCTCTCTTATCTTGTTTATGCATCCAACAATCAAACTATCACCACCAAAATCTTCAAAAGCTCTTCCAACCAAGCTACTTCTTCATCCTTGCTCCTTGTTGAATAACCCATGAATGTAATTGGTTCAACTTGCTCTTCATATCTTATCACAAGATTTTCATATATCTTGCATCCAAGGAGTGATTCAAGCTCATGTATATAGTCTTCAGCTTCTTGTTGAGATTCATCCTTGATTTGAACATATGCTTCAACATCATTTTCCATATGCATGATATATGCTTTATAAGTGTTGGTGTTGTAAAGAGGAGTTCTCTTTCTCCTTGTTCTTCAATCTTTTGAGTGTATTTGTTTTTCAACTCTACATGTGTCATGACTTTCGTCTTCTCATTGATCCTCTCTTGTCCTTCCAAAACCAATTTCAACATGTTTAACTTCATTATAGGATGCGGAATGATAGGATTCTCCATAGCCATACTCCATGTTCCAAGGTTGGTGTCTCTCTCCATATTCACAATGGTATTCTTGACCAAAGTCTCCATGTGGTTGATACTCCATTGAGGTGGCTGGTTCATGAGCTCTTTCACAAAATGTGGAGCTTCAAGATATCATTCTTTATTGACTCTTCAAAATCAAATTCAACATTGTTTTATGGTTAAAAGACATGATCTTCCTCTCTTGTGAATGTACCTTGGCAAATAACAACCATTTAAAAAGGAAATTAGTAACCAAAAAAGCAAAGTAAGGCATAAGAAAATAAAACCTAGTCTCAAGAAAATTTGAAATCCTAATGATAAATCTATGAGGAAATGGCAAATTCATACATCAGTAACGCGGCCCTGATCAGTACATACACTCACACCCTGTGCTAAAACATTCATCAACTCAAATTATATTTAAATTTCATACGTCAACCAACACTTTTTGGTAAATTAATACATTGACCGTGTTTCCGTTAGTCAAATATTAACGAATCATGTTCTTAATTAACCATCCTCGGCAACAGTGCCAAATTGTTTACTGCATTTTTACACACCAATTAACCTAATGTGCCAACAATACCACAATCGAATGCTATGTAATTTTAGTACTTTAGGATTGAATCCATAGAAAAATAAAGACCTATTGACACTAAGAAAGCAAATAAAAGAAGGTTTGAATCTAAACTAATGAGATAGAAGGACAATTAAAATTAATTGCAAGATAAAACAAAAAAACAAGCTCTTGTGTAAGGTAATTGAGTAGATATGATGAACTTCAGCTTTAAGATGCCATACATAATCAACAAACAAGTTTTACATGTCTATATCACAATCAAATAGATTAATCCACTTCCGTGACAATAATCCATATCCGAACCATGCATAAAACATCAACTCTCATTGGCCTAACACATTCAAGCAAGCATAAATCACAACTCTACTAACCACTAAACATCCTAGCATCAACTCACGTTGGCTAAACAAGTAAAGGACATTATTAGGTTGGTTCAAGCATTTCATCGAACACTTTCCGGGTATGAAATCACTTAGCTCTAAATTAACTTTATCAAAGTTAATTTAGCATAAGAACACCTAACAAGAATAGAATAATGTTAATCTAGTTCTAAATATCTCAAATCATAAATCTTTCATCCTAATCTACCAAACCTAAAAGCTCTAAAAGTTTACTCATTAAAAGCCATGAAAACCCAAGAGATTCTCACAAATCCTTGAAGAACCATGTTTAGAGAAGAGTTGATGAGATATAAACAAAGAAATACTTAGATTAAAACAAGGAATCACAATAGTTTAAGTCTAAGAACAAGAGAAATTAATAAAACCAAGGTTAGGTAGTCTAGGGTTTTTCTTCCACTTAAACACATATTTATAGGCTCTCAAAATTAAACCGGTTAACCGGACAAACCCGGAGTAAGCCAATAAAAATTCTGGGTAAAAGGATCTCTGGTCACATTCCGTGGACGGGGTTTGATGCACCCTAGTACGTGGAACCAGCCCAGCATGGTGATCAGGACGATCAGATCAATCCAACCGAGGTTCACCCATCCAACCGTACCAGATCAACGGACAGAGCCGTTTACAGAATCGACCCGCGTACATCCGGAAATGACCTAAGGCTGGAACCACGACCTAATGAACGAATTGACTGTCCCACAACAAGTCTTTCCCGACCCATTCGACATTCTAAGACCAATAGTCAAGCCAGAACTCAAGATCAACGAGTGGAACCTGAGTTAGGACACAACACTTCACTTCTGACCCGTTTGGTGCATACTGCATGTCCCGACGGCCATGAACATGACCTTTCCGACCAGTTTGATGATTTCATGATGATCGATCATTCTAATCTCTCTAAATCATGGATACTTAAGCTCTCTGAAGATTTGGTTCATCTAAAGTGGTCATCCGTTCACGAAAGTTCATCAATCACCCACACGGACACACCACAGTACGTCCTGCTCCTTACCGCAGTACACCTGTTGGGTACGGACGAACCTGGACAGTAGGCGAAGGGTTATTTGTTGACCAGAATAGATTCAGATGAACCTGGACAGTAGACCAAAGGTCATTTCGATCAGATCAAGAACCAAAGAGTCATTTGACTATTTTTAATCTTTGTTGCTTTTTCTATGCATGTTTTTCCACAAAATTCTAAGTCCTTTCATATGCCCTTGCTACTATAAATATGTAATCTCACTTCAGCAATAAACCATTCGGTTATCATCTTTGTTTTGAGTTAAACTCTTTGTTCTTTGAAGAACTCTTCTTGTTTCTTGGTGAGTCATATCCAAGTTAAACAATCCTCAAAATCGTTGGACTTGTGAGTCATATCAAGCAACGATTAGAGAACCTTCCTTTGGTGGACTTGTGAGTCATATCAAGCACCAACTGAAGTCGGGAATATCAGACGCCTTCCACAACCTTCGTGCGACCCTTCAATCCATCCAGTTCTCATCCGTGAGTTCATATCTAATCCAATCTGGTCGAGTGATCCTATTTAGGGCCTATCAAGTGGTATCAGAGCCACTCTTCTGGTATTGTCTATTCATCCATCTTTCTCATTTTCCATTTTCTTCAAACACTTCTTCTTCTACCTATCTTAAATCCGGCCCCTCATTACCATCCACTAGTTTCAAAAAAAAAGGAAAAGAAAAATCTCGATAAAAAAAAAAGATTCAAGAGTTTGATTTGTGGATTGGTGGTGGAAGAGAAAGCCTGCTGGCTGAGGAGAAATCCATCCTTTGAGGAGGTTAAAACGGATTTCAAAACCCCAAAAATCTCTTATCTTTCTATCTTGAGAAATTCCCACTTGTTTACTTGGAATTGTCCATTGGGATTCTTTGATTAGTTTTCTTATAACCTAGAGTGGAAACTCGTGTGTGTGACCACCAAAATCTGAGAGAAACACGTGTGTGGGTGAGGATCAAACACTTGAGAGTGTGAGATTTTTATCTAACATTTTGTGTTTAAGAAATTTCATGAACCATGAGTAGTGAAGGAGAAAGAAACCAACCCAGAAATTCATTTGCTGGATTATCTAACCTACAAATGCGTGCTTTGAATGATTCTATGACTAACTTGATGAATGAAGGTTTAAATCAGATCCATCAAAGGCTTGATGAGCTTCAGGCCAGCCAACAAACTCATCCTAGAACCGGAGCAAGAAGAGATCGCCCAAGGAGGTACAACCGGTCCGATGATGGACCCTAGGGGAAGATCTTCGAGAGGATGAAGTCAGATTAACCAACCGACCTAGGAGAGGTCATAGAAACCGAGAGCAAGGTGATATCAATCCATTTGCTAGAACTGATCGTGCTGATGATAGCTTAGGAGGATTGAAACTGAAAATCCCAACTTTTGATGGTAAAAACGATCCTGATGCTTTCCTTGAATGGGAAAGAAAGATTGAACTTGTCTTTGATTGTCAAAACTTTTCTGATCTTAAGAAAGTTAGATTGGCTGCTACTGAATTCTCTGGCTATGCTATTAACTGGTATGACCAAGTTGTGACTCATAGGAGGAGAACAGGTGAAAGGCCAATTGAAACATAGGATGAGCTTACCATGCTGATGAGGAGACGATTTGTGCCTGCTCACTGTCACCGTGACCTCCACCAGAAGTTGAGACGCCTACTTCAGGGCACCAAGTCCGTGGAAGACTACTACCAAGAGATGGAGATCTTGACGATCAAGGCCGATGTGGACGAGCCTATGGATGCCACTATGGCACGATTTCTTTCAGGTCTTAACCGTGACATCCAAGATCGTATGGAGCTTCAAGAGTATGGTAGTGTGGAGCAGATGTTACACAAAGCCATTTTGATTGAACAGAAAGTCAAAAGAAAGAGCTACTCAAGACCGGCTCTTGCTCCCAAACCGGCATACGCTCCAAAACCAAGCTATCAAGACAAAGGTAAGTCTTCTCCCACAACACATAATGCTTTTAAGACTAATGTTCCTGCTCGTGTGGACAAAGGAAACGAAGTTGAGACTTCTGACCGAGCAAGAGACATTAGGTGCTTCAAGTGTCCAGGTCTAGGATACTATGCCAAAAACTGCCCCAACCAGCGAGTGATGATTCTCATGGAGAATGGTGAGGTTGAGTCCGAGGATGAAGAGAAGGACAAGGAGGATTTGGGTCCTATCTTTGATGAGGAAGAGGAAGACTATGACTACCCACATCATGGACCCCTACTTGTTGCTAGAAAGACCTTGGATGAACCCATTTTCAATGAGAAGGACGACCACTTGGTCGACTGTTTTGGGCCGACCTTTGATACTGATGCTGGCCCTATCTATGATGATGAGGATAGCCTTGACTACCCAATTCCGGTCCGCTTTTGGTTACTAGGAGATCTTTGAATGTGCAACCCAAAACCAACGACAAAGAACAAAGGGAGAATCTCTTTCATTCTCGTTGCCTCATTTCTGAAAAAGTGTGTTCTTTGATTATTGATGGAGGAAGTTGCACTAATGTGGCTAGTGACACCCTTGTAAGGAAACTTGGGCTTGTTACTCGGCCTCTTTCTCAACCTTTCAGGTTGGAATGGCTAAATGAGGCTGGGGAGCAATACGTGAAGGAACAAGTCACAGTGCCCCTTACCATTGGACGATATGAGGATGAAGTCATTTGAAACGTTTTACCTATGGACGCTTGTCACATTCTCTTAGGTCGACCATGGCAGTTTGATAAGAAGGCCGTGCATGATGGATTCACAAACTGACACTCCTTTGGCCATAAAGGGAAGAAGATCACACTGGTACCCTTGACGCCTTTGGAGGTTCATCAAGACCAGATACAACTCAAGAGGAACCGTGACAAAGAGCCCAAACCCGACAAACCTGAATCCTCTCAAAAGAACTCCAACTTCTTTACTAAAGAAAGTCAGGTCAGGAAATCTCTTTACTCTCAAAAGCCATTTCTTTTACTTGTGTACAAAGAATCTCTTATGGCTGCTTCTTCTTCTGACCTTGCACCGGAGATTCCGAGTGAACTTCTAGATATTTTGCAGGATTTTTCTGATGTTCTTACAGATGAGAATCCCAAGGGACTTCCACCAGTTCGAGGCATTGAGCATCAGATAGATTTTGTTCCAGGTGCATCTCTACCAAATCGACCAGCTTATCGTACCAATCCGGTGGAGACCAAGGAACTTCAGAAACAGATTGGTGATGTTCTCGACAAAGGTTACATCCGGGAGAGCCTTAGTCCTTGTGTCGTGCCTGTTCTGTTAGTACCCAAAAAGGATGGCTCATGGCGTATGTGTGTGGACTGTCGTGCCATCAACAACATTACGGTAAAATATAGGCATCCCATTCCTAGGCTTGATGACATGCTTGATGAGTTGCATGGTTCATGTGTTTTCTCTAAGATTGATTTGAAAGGTGGTTTTCATCAGATTAGGATGAAGGAAGGTGATGAATGGAAAACTGCATTTAAGACCAAATTAGGATTGTATGAATGGCTTGTGATGCCATTTGGGCTTACTAATGCACCTAGTACTTTCATGCGTTCGATGAATCACGTCTTGAGATCCTTCATTGGTCATTTTGTGGTAGTTTACGTTGATGACATTCTCATTTACAGCAAGAACCTTAAAGATCATAGGATGCACTTGATATCTGTTCTTAAAATTCTAAGGAAAGAGAGGCTTTTTGCAAATCTTGGTAAATGCTCTTTTGGAACAGATAACGTGGTGTTCTTAGGCTTTTTTGTAGGTGCAGATGGACTAAGAGTGGACGAGGAAAATATCAAAGCTATCCGGGACTGGCCTAGTCCATCGACCGTGGGCGAAGTGAGAAGCTTCCATGGCCTTGCCGGCTTCTATAGGCGATTTGTTCCGAACTTCAGTACCATCGCAGCCCCATTGACTGAAGTAATCAAGAAGAATGTCGGATTCAAGTGGGAACAAGCTCAAGAAGAGGCATTTCAGATTCTAAAAAGGAAGTTGACTCAAGCGCCTTCACTTGTACTTCCTGATTTTTCAAAGACTTTTGAGATTGAATGTGATGCTTCCGGAGTTGGTATTGGTGCTGTCTTGATGCAGGATAGGAAACCCATTGCATACTTCAGTGAGAAGCTTGGAGGCGCCAAACTCAACTACCCTACTTACGACCAAGAGCTATATGCTCTGGTGAGAGCTCTACAAACATGGCAACACTACCTTTGGCCTAAGGAGTTTGTGATCCACACAGACCATCAGTCCTTGAAACATCTTAAAGGCCAACAAAAGCTGAATAAGAAGCATGCACGTTGGGTGGAGTTCATTGAGACATTTCCTTATGTCATTAAGTATAAACAAGGTAAGGACAATGTAGTGGCTGATGCCTTGTCTAGAAGGTATGTACTTCTTTCAGCTCTTGAAACAAAGTTGCTTGGTTTTGAATTTATCAAGGATTTATATGCAACTGACTCAGATTTCAAAGAGATTTTCAGAAAATGTTCAAAAGGGGCTTATGGCAAGTACTATCAAATCTCTGAATTTTTATTCTTTGATAACCGCTTGTGTGTGCCCCAATGTTCTTTGAGGGAGTTGTTCTCAGGGAAGCACGTGGAGGAGGTCTTATGGGACACTTTGGAATCAAGAAAACACACAAGGTTGTATATGAACACTTCTTTTGGCCGAGCTTGATGAAGGATGTGGAACGAATTTGTAGTCGATGGTGGTTTGCAAGAAAGCCAAGTCTAAAGCCAAAAACCAAGGTTTGTATTCTGCTCTTCCCATTCCTTCTCATCCGTGGGTAGATATATCTATGGACTTTGTGCTTTGTTTGCCTAAATCAAAATTTGGTAGAGATTCTATCTTTGTGGTGGTCGATAGATTTTCTAAGATGGCTCATTTCATTCCATGTCATAAAATTGATTATGCTGTGCACGTTGCTGATTTGTTCTTTAGAGACATTGTTAGGTTGCGCGGAATGCCTAGGACAATTGTTTCAGATCGAGATGCTAAGTTTTTTAGTCATTTTTGGAAAACTTTGTGGTCTAAGTTAGGTACTCGTTTGATGTTTTCCACCACTTGTCACCCTCAAACTGATGGTCAAACTGAGGTTGTAAACCGGACCTTGTCAGCATGACAGCATTGCTTAGATCATTGGTTAAGAAGAATCTTAGACATTGGGAAGAATGTTTGCCTCATGTTGAATTTGCTTATAATCATTCCATGCATTCTTCTACCAAGTTTTCTCCTTTTGAGGTTGTGTATGGTTTCAATCCCTTATCTCCACTTGATCTTTTGCCTTTGCCTTTGAGTGAAAGAGTTAGTACAGATGGCAAGAGGAAGGCGGACACGATTCAGAAGTTGCATGAGAAAGTTTGTGACAACATCAAAGCCAAAACCGAGATTTACACAAGAAAGGCAAACAAAAAAAAGAAAGTTGTCTTTGAAGAAGGCGATCTTGTTTGGGTTCATCTAAGGAAGGAACGTTTTCCTGAAGAAAGGAAGTCAAAACTCATGCCTAGAGTCGATGGTCCTTTTCAGATCCTTTTCAGATCCATGACAATGCCTATCAGCTGGACTTGCAAGGTAAGTATGACATTTCTTCAAGTTTCAATGTTTCTGATATATCTCCTTTTTGTGCAGATGATCCAGATTTGTGGACAAATCCTTTTGAAGAGGGAGGGAATGATGCACCCCAGTACGTGGAACCAGCCCAGCATGGTGATCAGGACGATCAGATCAATCCAACCGAGGTTCACCCATCCAACCGTACCAGATCAACGGACAGAGCCGTTTACAGAATTGACCCGCATACATCCGGAAATGAGCTAAGGCTGGAACCACGACCTAATGAACGAATTGACTGTCCCACAGCAAGTCTTTCCCGACCCATTCGACATTTGAAGACCAATAGTCAAGCCAGAACTCAAGATCAACGAGTGGAACCTGAGTTAGGACACAACACTTCACTTCTGACCCGTTTGGTACGTATTGCATGTCCCGACGGCCATGAACATGACCTTTCCGACCAGTTTGATGATTTCATGATGATCGATCATTCTAATCTCTCTAAAGCAAGGATACTTAAGCTCTCTGAAGATTTGGTTCATCTAAAGTGGTCATCCGTTCACGAAAGTTCATCAATCACCCACACGGACACACCACAGTACGTCCTGCTCTTTACCGCAGTACACCCGTTGGGTACGGACGAACCTGGACAGTAGGCGAAGGGTTATTTGTTGACCAGAATAGATTCAGATGAACCTGGACAGTAGACCAAAGGTCATTTCGACCAGATCAAGAACCAAAGAGTCATTTGACTATTTTTAATCTTTGTTGCTTTTTCTATGCATGTTTTTCCACAAAATTCTAAGTCCTTTCATATGCCCTTGCTACTATAAATATGTAATCTCACTTCAGCAATAAACCATTCGGTTATCATCTTTGTTTTGAGTTAAACTCTTTGTTCTTTGAAGAACTCTTCTTGTTTCTTGGTGAGTCATATCCAAGTTAAACAATCCTCAAAATCGTTGGACTTGTGAGTCATATCAAGCAACGATTAGAGAACCTTCCTTTGGTGGACTTGTGAGTCATATCAAGAACCAACTGAAGTCGGGAATATCGGAGGACTTCCGCAACCTTCGTGCGACCCTTCAATCCATCCAGTTCTCATCCGTGAGTTGATATCTAATCCAATCCGGTCGAGTGATCCTATCTAGGGCGTATCAGGGTTGGTATGTTGAATCCGTCTGCGGCCGTCTCCTTGAAGATTGATCGGCGTTGCCTCAATTCTGGGGATAAACGTGGTCTGCAGTCGTCGTCCGCAGTATGACCTTTGAGAATTGGTCACTCTGCCTTAATTTGAAGATGCGTGTGGTCTGCAGGATGCGTCCATGGTCGACTCTTTCTTAGCGGCATAATTGATATGCCTCCAGTAAATCTCTCATAACTTCTTCAATACAGCTCCAAATGAAATGAAACCACCTCCGATGGAAATCTATCTCAATTTTATTTGTCCTCTAAAAATATGAGCTTCAAAGAATATCTTTAATACCTTCATCCATGTTGATCTTTCACATCTTTTAGACGTAATCTACTACCAAAACCGATATAATTGCTCCAAAACCTGTTATATGCAAATGAACACACTAATGCAATATATAAACCTAATATGCAATCTAAATGATCAAAATGAATGAAAATAAGAGTATAAAACTCAACAAAATCATGATATATCAATTGTTCCTTTTGGTTATCATTTTTTTTAAAATTAGGCTCCGTTTGGTTATAATAAATTTTTGGGTGGGTGTCAAGTCTAGTCATTCCAGGTTTGGGTGTGTTGGGTTCTGATGTATAAGAACCTATAGATATCGGGTTCAAATATTTGTGTCAAAAGTAATTGTATTATACGATTCGATTCAGGTATTTTGTATCCAAACTAAAAATAATCTAAAAATAGCCAAATAACAAAAATTAACTATATTACTCGATTCGATATGGGTTCGATTCTTATGTATATGAACCTAAAAATATTTAAATAACCAATATAAAATTAGTTATATGGTGACATGTAAAATATATAACACTAATCATGAAAACAAATAGAATTTTATAAAAATCTAAAAACCAACATCCGCGCAGGCGCACAAATCTAGTAGACATGGACGCAAGCCGGGTACTTGATGTTTTTGCTATACTTGTTACTTGACTTGTTTTGTACAAATATTAAAAATTGACTTGTATTTGTACTTGATTCGATCAAGTACTTGTTAACCAAGTACTTGCTTAATTTTTAAATACTTGCAAGTTACTTAATAATACTTGTCACTTGTTCAAAGTTGCAAAATTAAGTATCGCTAAACATTTATATAGAGTTAGACTTGGGATAAATCATTTTATTTTTCAGATCATTGGTAATTTGTTTAGTCCGTTTAAGTAATTTGATTTACTACATTTACATGACTCATTTGAAACAAGTACTTGTTACACCAAATGCCAAAAATCAGTGTTTTTTAGATTATTATTACAATGCAAGAAATAAAATATGATTTTAGTGATTTATAACTAGTAGTACATATTTTATAACGAATAATGAGTAATAAATAGTATAGCAAGTAACGAAAAACAAGTAACAAGTCAATTAATACAAAAAAATAGTGATACTTGATACTTAACTTCTACTGGCAAATAATAAGATTTATGGACTTGTTACTTGACTTGATAACGTCCAGTGCTTGATTTTTAAACCGAGTACGAAACAACTAACGAGTAAACACCAAGTATCAAGTAATGATGCCCAACCCGATTATTCTTTAGTATTACATCTATGTAATTAAAATTGAAGTACAAAACTATTTTAATTTTATTTTTAAGTGTTTTGCTACAACTTCTTAATTCCTTTTCAATACTTCTAACCAATTCATTTATTACGACTTCTAATTCCTTTTACTACATTTTTATAAAGTTACCTATTTCTTTGTCATTTATTACATTTTTATATTCTTTTTCAATCATCTTATCTATTTTATTAATTTTATTACCATAATAATTTAACATGTTTTATATTTTTAACTTTCAAAATTCATCATCTCTTAGCTACTTAAAACAACCATAAACATACATAAATCGATTTTCAAATAATTAATGTTAAAAACTAATTAATAAACATTACAAAAATAATTAATGCTGACGGATTTTTGTTTTTTCAGGTTAGACGTGAACTAACTAATTAATGTGGATATGTGTTTGTCATTAATTTGACAAAATGTAATATAATATTAAATATAAAATAACTAACTACTTTACATAAACATAAAATAACAAGTAAAAGCCACCTAAACTGATTTAAATATCCATTTATAAAATATTATTGTTAAAAAAAGACTTACCTATTTTAAGTGTTCATTACAACTTTTGTATTTATTTTTTACTCATCCTAAATAATTCATTAATTTTCTTATTATAATAATTCGGCGGTTTGTACATTGATTAAATTTCACCATTTACTGTCTTTTATCCTTTAAAAACTATAAATACTTAAATAGATTTTCAAACTAATTCATGTTCAAAATAACTAATTAATAAATATTACAAAAATAACTAACTAATAAACATACCTAAATAGATTTTCATGTCCTAAAAACGTATATAATGTAATTGATCGTTCAAATAATAAAATATTATTTTAAATTATAAAATTATTTTGTTTAAAAATATCACTTTAAAACTATTTAGTATAGTCGACAAAAAAATTAGTTAGTATAAATTTTTAAAATATCTATCATTTTATATAAATTAAATATTTACTTATAGTAAAAATAAAAATATACATATACGCACATGCGCGTAGTGGTGTCAAAATAGGTCAAATAGGTTACCCAACCCATAATCCAAATGGATTGATTGTTAAGAGGTTATGGGTCAACCGAACTCATTTATTAAATGGGTTAGATGACCCATGACCTATTAAATTACATGGGTCAAATGGGTTATTGGTTGACCCATCAACCTAATATCAATTTTAAGTAAATAACTATTTGTATATCAATTATAATCAAAGTTTGCAGATTTTTAAAAGATTCAAAATATGATCATGTAAATGGAAATCATTTTTGTCTTCAAGTTCTAAGTATGAAATTAAAATGTGTGTATATATATATTTTTCGATCAAAATGTGTGTATATTATTATTAATCAATACTAATGAATATTTTTAAATTTGTTACAATTAATCAAAGATTAGTCGATCAAATTAATAGTCTTTTGGTCAAAAAAATATTTATTGATGAAGATAGTGAATACAATGTTTACTCTACTAAATGGTCGATTTTTACTGTTAATGAGTGATAGTTGACCCAACCAAATATATTTATTTAACTTGTTAACCCATTAACTTGTTAACCATTAACTTGTAAACTCATTAACTTGTTAACCATTAACTTGTTAACCATTAACTTTTTAACCCATTAACCTATTAGTTCATTTGAGTCAATTTGGGTTAGATTATGAGTCATAATCTATTTTGACACCCTTACATACGCATATCAAATTCTAATTTACTGTTAGAAGAGTTGGTTCCGATAATTTTAGAAGTTACAAAATGATATTTTGCCATTAAATAAAATAAAGGATCACGAGGGGCGATGTACGAGAAATGTGGTGATAGTGTGAGAATGTGTGCATGGACACTCCAGGGATCACATGGCTCAATTTTTATACTTATATCAGCGTGAGAAGACGAACATGCATCACATCTTTCTCGACAAGTTGAATGTTCACAATAAATTAAATTATATAATTATTCGAACTGGATAGTAAAAAGTATATGTAAATTGCTAATTTAAATATTTTAAATAGATAATAACATTATTTAATCAGTTGTGTCTTGTGTGACAAGTAACAAGAATTTGTAGCGTATTAACTGTTACTAAGGCTATGATTATCCTTAAAACCCATTAAGGATTTCTTAAATTTTCTTTTCCTGACTAAAAAATAATTAAAAGTGAACCAATCGTGGGCCTGCCACGTGTCAGTAGAACTTGCGAACAATGTAAGAAACCACAAAAAGCGACTCTTATTTGGCATGTTTTGTCACCGGTTTTAACAATTTTGTGGACCCTCTATTCCTAAGAAACCCACTAACATCCCCCTTTAATCATGGCGTAAGGTGGCCGACACCCGAAACAATAAATGAATACTAATATAACTAATTAAAAAACTCCAAACTAGAGATTGTGAGAGAAATCTCTCTCTTTTTATCTCTCTATCTTACTTAATTTTCTCTCAGCTTCACATTTTCGAATTTTCCAAAAGTTTTAGCGACGGGCGAGTGAGAATCTGTACCGGAGGCATTCTCTTTGACTTCCTTTCAGCTCTGGTGGAGATATGGCTCACACTGGCTTCAGAGTGAGACAGTGGATGCGGATCTTCAGTGGTTGTTGTCGACTTTCATGGTTCAGAGAGTAAATCTGGTTTTCCATTGGTTTTGATTCTCTCGTGGTTCTTAATGCATGTGGTGGTTGGTTGAAGGTTCTGCCATCAGATCGGGGTTGTAGAGAATCTTTGCTCAAATTTGGTGTTAGGAGACGTGCGTCTCTTTGGTGTCTTGGAGATTTTGTTCCTTTCCATTGTAGTCAAGAGAGCGTCAGAGGTTCTTCTACCTCGACGACAAGCCTTGGGAGGTCGTATGCAAGTGGGATTGTGCGGAATCTCAGTTTAGGTTCGTTTGGGTATAACGAATGGTTGAACCGAATGTCGTCTATGGCTTTCTCGTGGCTACTCATTTGCCCTTCTCTCTTCGGCGTCCTCTGAATGGCTCACTTCCTGGATTCCCAATGGTATGGCGACGGCTACTGTCATTGGAGATGAATCTTGTTCTACTCTTGCGCTTACACGATGACACCAGTGGAAGGTATTTACGAGTCACAATAACCATGCTTCGGTTCTGAAAGACGAAAATTGTCATGACAATTCTCTGCTTCGTTTGTGGTTGTGGCGATGTCGCATTTGGCCTAAGCACCCATCCCAATGCCATTTGTAGGTCAATTCATATCCTTTTGGTAGTGTTTCTTGGATCTTAATATGTGCAGGTCGTTAGTGCCTCTTCTAATTAGTGAGCATCGTTGAGTTGAAGCCTGACTTTTGGCGTTAAATTTGAGTTTGCTTGGTTCCTCGTATATCTTCGTGGTAAGAGCAAATCATCGTCAGTGACGGTTATAAGCCTGAGGAGTTCATCGGAAGCTAGGTACTCTGGAAACGACATAGAAAGTTCCGGCATCTGAGGTAACAAGGAGAATCTCACCTTCTTGTGGTCCTTGTCGATGGTTGAAAATGACAACTGATTTCTAAGGATTTTGAAAACCGACTAATGGAACATACCGAATTTAGTGAGTGAGTGAAGTTAGAAATGTAATATATTGACTTGGGAAAGTTTGTTCAAATCAGGTTTGTAATCTGATCTGAATCCCGTTCGTTCGGTTTGAATAAAAAAATGTAACTAATTAGGATATATTTTGTGTGGAACAAAACGGAAAAGAAAATATGATGTATACTCATCAGTGACTAATTTTTCTGTGGACTGGGCTGTGATATATTTAGACTTTTTAGACTACATATTTAGCTCCACAACTAACTACTTATTCTTTTTGAACGGCACCTTAAAATTAATTTTCCTTGCCAACTACGTACTAACAAAAGAACATATTAGTTATTACGATAGAAATTATATAAATTATTAATCGATAAATTAATAAAATTTCTTGGTTTTGAATTGAGCTAATTCAAAATATGACAAACCGATAAAATGATAATGATCTTTTAAAAAATCCTATGAAAACTTGGTCTCATTAAAACCATAAATTAATAATATATATATATATATATATATATATATATATATATATATATAAGTACAACCAAACCAATTTATTGTCTGTTTTATATTTATAGTGGAATTATTTCTACATTTTCTTAACATTTCAATATATTTTTATAATAATTAGTAAAATAATATCTAAATCATATTTCAATTCTCTGAAACATATTTCATATTCAATAACTAATATAGTAAAAACAATATAACAGAAAAATTTCTAAAATTTAATTAATATACAGTAAAATCAACTATTTTTCTTATATGTATATATATATATATATATATATGTATAAAAAATCAAAAATAAATTTTTAATAAATTAATACTCTATAAATTAATAAATAATCATAATCTCAATATTATTAATTTATATAGTTTTTACTGTGTATATAGGATATCTGATATCTATAACTTTAAAGATTGTTTCTTATTTGTTTAGAAATATTAGTTATCATATAGGGATCTAATATCTATAACTTTTTTGTGTTATCATCCTCATGGGTTTTACTTATTGTATTTACCTTTGACCACAACAAGAACACATGAACATAACAAAGAAAGTTTACGAGAAGCTGGGTCATCGTAAGTTGATGATGAAGTAACGAAGATGTTACAACAAAAATAGTAATTGCCATAAACTCGAAGATAATTTACGAGAAAACTATTTCCTCTTATATATATACGTAAAATTATGACGATTGTACGACATAGAAGTATATTCCTCGTTAAACTATTGTAAATTTTCTACCACTTTACAAGGAAAATATTTATAATTCTTTAACGATGAATGTACAAGTGAAACTGATATGGTAGGTGAAAATGGTTTTGTAGTGGGCTATATCTATCAAATTTAATCGCAAATTAGTTGTTACAACGTTGTAAAATACTCGTAAATCATTTCGTTGTTAGATTCTTACCTACTAATGAAAAAAATTCCTATATATATGTCATGCTCATGAAAATGAAACACACAAAAAAATCCAAAACCGCGAAAGATAGAAAAAATGTATGGTGATGGCAATATTTACGAGTTATGAAGTTAGATATATATGCACAAATATTCTGACAAAAGAGTGATGAAGGAATTTCTCAACAGTAGAGAGATATTCATGTATCAACCTGGTAGTGCACCAATCAAGCATGAAACTTGTAAGATGTTTTATCCTCGTCGAAAGTGCAAGAATACAAAATTTGCACGTAGTAGAACTGTATGGAACCATTTAGTAAATAGAGATTTTACACCACAATACTATATTTGGTTTCAACGTGGAGACAATAGTGGTAGAAACGAAGCTACTAATATTAGTATTAATTTTAAGAATGCAAGTAATAGTGAATAGTCAATTCATCTGCATAATGAAATTAGTTAGCATCCGGAGGAGCATATGGTAGATCATGATATGATTCACGATATGGTTACAAATGCATTGAGAAACTACTGCAACAATAGCAGATGAAGTTTGAAATGTTGAAGAACCTAACTTTGAAGAAAATTTGTTTTATAAAATTTTATATATTATGAATCGACTAATCTACACTGCTTGTAGAGAAGATCTCTCCAAATTTTGTCTAGCAGCTAGGATGATGAATACTAAAACTGACCATAATTTGCATGAGAATTGCATGAATGCATACATTGAGTTGTTTAAAAAGTATTTATCAGAAGACAATGTGTCTTCTGATTCTTATTATGAGATTCAGAAAGTGGTTTGTAGTCTTGGATTATCTTAAGAGATGATAGATGTTTACATCGACAATTGCATGATATACTAGAAAGACGATAAGAATATATTCGAGTGCCGCTTCTGTAAAAAGCCATTATTCAAACCGCAAGGACGTGGGTGGAATATGGTACCGTATCAAAGGATGTGGTACCTACCAATTAGAGGCAAGTTGAAAAGGGTATATCAATCTTAGAGGACGTTTAGAGAGATGACATGGCATGTGGAACATAGAGGTCACTCATTCATCAAATGCTAGAGCATGGAAACATTTCAATACAATACACTCGAATTTTGCTAGAAATATTTGAAAGGTTTATTTTGTGCTATGAACATATGGATTTAGTACATTTGGAATATTTGGGAGACAACATTCGTTGTAGCCAGTCATTCTTACGTCGTACAACCTGCCACCGAAGATGTGTATGGAACATGAATTTCTATTCTTGAGCATATAAGTCCCTGGTCCGAAGCATCCAAAATGGTCACTTATGTTTTTCTACAACCATTGATACAATAGTTGAAAGACTTATGATCAACATGGGTCAACACGTATGATTATTCAACAAAAAGAAAATTTACGATGCAAGCAGTTCTTAGGTGGACCATAAGTGACTTTTCTTCTTACGAATGCTATATGGATGGACTTCACATGAGATTTTATCTTTTCCCTATTCTCTTTGAATGACATATGTGTTTCAACTGAAGTATGGTAAGAAAACATGTTAGTTTGATTGTCCTCGTCAATTTCTCCCTCTTAATCATCCGTACTGAAGAAACAATACATTATTTAGGTATAAAGAAGTTATAGGAGACACTCCTCCACCATATTTAAGTGGGAAACAAATCGAATAAAAACGGATTACTAAGATGCTCAAAAATAGTTCATCGTGGGGGTAATTGGCATGTTTTAGGGAATATGCCAGATAATTATGGGGTTCATCACAATTAACATAATAAGAGTATATTTTGAGAATTGTCATACTAAAAGAATATTATTTGTGCCAAAAATTTGATGTGATGTATACAAAGAAGAATTTTTTTGACAACATAATGAATACAATATTGAATGTCCAATGGAAAATAAATGACAACAAATAGTAAAGGTTATGCTTACTTAATATTTTCTCAAAAAGTGAGTTACACATCAAAAGCAATAGAAAAGTTCTAGTTTCCATTTTCAGATTGTCATCAGAAGCAAAGGCGGTGTTCTTCAACTAGGTGGCATCTGAAGTGAAGTGTCATGATGGTTATGTTTTAAATCTCTTCAGATGTGTTGAACAAGGTCAAAAGTTCTTATGGGTGAAAATTCATGATTGTCATGTGTTTATGCAACGACTAATTCGATTTGCATTTGTTGAGTTTCTTCCAAATAATGTACATGAAACACTGCATATAAATAAAGTTTATTATGTTTCAAAAAAAAAAGTTTAATACAATAATTACTCTCTTAGTTAATAAATAACTATTAATGTGTTTACTTTTGTATTATACAAGTCATTGGACCATTTTTCAGGGATATAAGCACATGTACTTTAAATAAAGATATAACGCTCCGACCATCCAAGGCTAATGGACTTTCCACATGTTCTTACTTGGCATGTGGGCCTCATTCTGTGCGATGGGTTGTGCTTAATTTTCAGAGGCTTGAAATCCTTTTTACTAATTATTCCATCACCATAGGACATTTCCCCAAACTTTCACCTCACTCACACGATATCGCAAATCACTTTCTGATAGATCACATATCCTTCCACTGCTTCAGCTCAAGCATGCTTAAATCTGAAGTTCTTTGTGGATGTGTGATCGAAAAGGTAAGTGTACTTTGTTGACATAGGAAACCAAATAAATTCTATTAAGCCTTTCATATATACTATAAACCGAGATGTTAAATTCACCCTCTCTCAGAGAATGCAACGTCCTCGTTGTGCCCCACGATCGTCGCCCATGTTAGTGTGAGCCCACACAGGACTCCACACTCATCAGAGATGGACTATGATACCACTTGTAATGCTCCGGCCGATCATGGATAATAGGCCTTCACGCCCGCTCACTCAGCATGTGGACCCCTAAGAAATTAAATGTGTGTATATATAAACATATATCGGTCCGATCGACCGCCAAGAACTTACTGGTATATACTTTTCAATAACTTATAATTTATTTTACATTATTTCTCTAACTTGTTACCATTGTAATTCATGTTTAGAGTTGACGGGTCGTATGTCATGGAGCGTTTCTAACACGATGAAAGGCTATTTCATTGAACCACATACAAATTGGAGCCTGAAACTTAGGACCACATTGTTCAAATGTTTTGCGATAAGTTTCTTTTTTAGATAATTTTTAGATTTTTATAATTATTCCACTTTTTAATATTGTTTGTTTTCAGAAATAATAGAACTGGTCCCTAAGGATCAACGAGAATGTGAAGGCGGTGTTTGTTGCTAAAGCGGAGACACCCCTAAAAATACCATCTTCGACTGGAGGACTTTGGAAGTTAAAAGGAAGTACATGATGATCTCATCCTCTACTAGACCACCCCCACCGGTCTGAGTCACCCCGCAGTTCTAGGTTCTCGTATGACGAGGGATGAGGATGGTCATTTGCCATTGGTTCACACTACCAGACAACATCTCATGTTAGTGTAAGTGTTGATATTGTAAGTGTTTGATTTAAAAATTTATTTTTTAAATTTTAATTTTTATTCTAACTTTTAAGATATTTTAAGCGTAAAGCAAAGGGCACTACTACTTCTTTCCAAAATTTTGGAGGCTATACGTTAGACAGAAGGCAATTTTTTCATGGTTCTCAGATCAGAAAAGCTCGACAAAGACGACGTTGCTCAGAATTAACAAAGCCAGACTCAGGAACGCATCATCCTCCGGATGGGTTACCTGTAACACCCCAATCAAGATTAAGTTAAATTTAATTAGTTTACAATGCACCAATAAAATAAGAACATGCACGATGAACTAAACAATTTTAACCATATTGAAAATGCTATTACATGTGTCTAAACATTTCCAGATTAAATCTGAAATCCCAAGGTCATATATCTGAAAACAGGTTTCCTATCGGTTCCAAGTTAAGGATTTGCAACCCAAGTTTGAATCCATTAGTTGGTTCGTCCCGAACTAAGAATAATATCATATGGAAACCATGCATTTTTATAAACCTTTATCATTCATATAATACTTAGGTTTAAACAACATCAAACATGTATAAGGTGGACAACTTTCAAAAGTATTACATATTATAATACATACGCTTTTGTAAAAAGCACAAACACTACGCCAACAACACTGCTCCTTGGCAACCCAAGATACCCATGTGGTTATCTGCAAAATAAAGAGTCTAATGAGCAACTAATTTGCTCAATGAGTCAGGATTTCCTAACAATTAAAATATTCTCCCCCCCCCCCCGCCCCAATATGCATCAATCATCAAACAACAAGGATCAATTATTTCATGCAACATAAAATGCAAAAATAAAGAAATCAAGTAACCACACATCTACCCTTCACAGGTGGTTAGATCATCATCGATCGTCAAGCCATGCCTCTCCCCATTGCTAATCCACCATTCCACCCACATCGACTCTAGACATAAAGTCTCAAAAAGCAGAATGAAGAAACAATTCCACATTCTTTTTTGCACCCATTAGAATTTAGACACAAATCTAAAAAATAGATGGCCCAGACAACACACTTGCCGCATCGTCATGCAGCCGATACGATAATCACATTACAATCATGATCAAGCACGATGTACCATCGGAACTGAGGCCCAAATGATATAATGAAATCATAACATCACATGCATCACAACAACAATATATCACAAATATATTATATTTCTGAGCCAATGCACGTTCGATATAATCCAATATCTTTCACAAGCATCAATCGTTATCATATTGTTATATACAATCTACCTATGCATCAAGAAATTCTCTTGTTTTGCATGCGCTAACTGCACACACAACAATCATTACCCATAACCGAGACTCACCTGGAATTTATGTTTAGGTGGTCAGGTTTAGTTCCGGGTGGTTCGAAAATGCCTGAAACTTAGAAAAATAAAGAGAATATCCCAATGTCCCATTAGTTAGAGCCAATATCAAGACTAAATCTATAATTAGATTAAGAAACTAAAGGGAAAAGCTAAAGTCATGAATTTACCTTCGGATTTCTTACTCGGGTCGCTCGGATACTACATTTGGAACTCTCGGATTTTTTCTCTATGGTGGGATTTGGTGTGAGGAGTCCTAAGATATTCCTAAGGGGTATTTATAGGTGTGATGGATGAAGGTAAAGGCTCTGGTCGTTGGTGCATGGAGCAAGCAGGAGGAAGCTAAAGGTGACAGCAACTGCACATTAATCTTCATCAGTTTGACGACACGTGTCCAGCAACTTCATCACCAGTAGCTGCATCAATGAGACAAGCAGGCAGGCAGGTACCATGCTCACCTGAAGTTGTTGATGTACACAGACAGCTTGATGAGATAACGTTCAGCTTTCGTTACCCAAACATATCTAGATGTACCAAAAAAAATATATTCCCGAGCAGGACCGATCGTACCAAAATTATCTGAGCGGTCCGAAAAATGGTTTCTTCAACTAAAACCTAATTTTATCCTTCCAAAGAATTTATTAACTAATCTCAGAGTAATTTGACCTTAACGGCTTAAGAATAATTTCATGATCTATTTTCTTGTCCAGCTATGAGGTTTTAGGTCAAATCATCATTATTTCAGATCCACTAAAATTCTCGAGGAACCTTCTCATGCAATCTGTTTCTGCTAAAATCCAACTTGAAATTTTGAGTTCTTCTCAGGCAGCTCAATTAACACTCAGATTATCGCTTCCCATTATCCAATTAATCACTTGGCATTACTCGCGTTCATACTATACTAACATTCCGTAAGCCTTTTCAATTTATCTAGAGAAATTAATTTCTCAACCATATTCACTTGTGTCCCGACCATGGCTACTTGTCTATGTCTTTTAGACTTAGTTTCCCATTCTCCGACATTTCCACTTTGCTTCTCAATTTCCCCTGGTACCTGATGAAATTCCCTAAAACCACTAACTATTCCCGTTCATTTGATTTCCGCACTATTCACTCGTACCAACTCCGGCCCAATGTCTCATCCATGCATCTCTTTGACTTATACCACAGCCGCTCGTAAAGGTTGTATTTGACTAATATTTATCTTTGGTCATTCCTTAGACATGCCTGCATCCTTATTCTTATTGAGAGTTATTACACTACCCGCCAGTTTTCTACACAATAGGTTGACAAAATTGTAACATCCCGAGTTGTGATATATGGAAAGGCTTAAGAGAAATGATTTGGCTACCTATGTCACCAAAGTGCACTTACCTTTTCCGCAAACATCCGTTTAGAACTCTAGGGTTAAGCGTGCTTATGTTGGAGTAGTGAAAGGATGGGTGACCTACCGGAAAGTGATTCGCGATACCTTGTGAGGGAGGTCAAAGCACGGGAAAAGGTCATGTGGTGAGTGCAGGGTCAGTAAACAAGAATTTCAAGGCTTCCAAAATTAACGCATGTCCGTCAGACGGGATGGGGCCCACAGGATGAGAGAGCAGGCGTGGGAGGCCCATTAACCATGGACGGTCAGGGCGTTAGAAGTGGTATCAGAGCTGGTTAGTCATCTCGGTTTTGACCCGAGAGGCATCTTGAGACTTATCGTGGGGCGCAACGAGGATGTTGCGTTCTTTGACAGGGGGTGAATTGTAGCATCCCAAGTTGTGATATATGGAAATGTTTAAGACAATTGATTTGGCTACCTATGTCACCAAAGTGCACTTACCTTTTCTGTCACATATTTGTTTAGAACTTCATGGTTAAGCGTGCTTATGTTGGAGTACTAAAAGGATGGGTGACCTATCGGAAAATGATTCGTAATACCGTGTGAGTAAGTTCAAAGCATGGGGAAAAGCAATGTGTTGATTGCATGGTCAGTAAGCAAGACTTTCAAGCCTTTCGAAATTAACTCACGACCGCCAGACGGGATGGGGCCCATGGGCCGAGAGAGCGGGTGTGGGAAGCCCATTAGTCGTGGGCGGTCGGGGGCGTTACAAGTGGTATCAGAGCTAGTTAGCCATCTCGGTTTTGACCCAAGAGGCTTCTTGAGACTTTTTGTGGGGTAGAACAAGGACGTTACGTTCTTTGAGAGGGGGTGAATTATAACATCCTGAGTTATGATATATGGAAAGGTTTAAGAGAATTGATTTGGCTACCTATGTTACCAAATTGCACTTACCTTTGTCACACATCCATTTAAAACTGCAGGGTAAGTGTGCTTATGCTGGAGTAGTGAAAGGATGGGTGACCTATCAGAAAAAGTGATTCGCGATACTGTGTGAGTGAAGTCAAAGCATGGGGAAAGGTCATGTGGTGGTTGCAGGGTCGGTAAAGAAGACTTTTAAGCTTTCCAAAATTAACGCACGGCTGTCAGATGGAATAGGGCCCACTGACAGAGAGAGCTAGCGTGGAAGGCTCTAAGAATTATACTTTCATTATTTTCTATCTATTACTTTATTTATTTTTTATTATTTAATAATTTTATATAGTACAAATTAATATTTTTTGTTTCTTTTCAAGGTTGTCCTAAAAACGGTCGACGTTGGGAATAGAACCGGTAACCAATGTTCCAAGGGTGATGAGACAGGATGAGGAGTCTTCTCAGCTGCAGACTGATTTGGATGCGACACAAGCTCTCTTGAAATCCGTTGAACGTCTCCTCAACTTTTTCGCAGTCCGAAACTCAGATTTACAGCAGATGTTGTAGATTAAACGGCACAACCTCAGAATTCCAAATCCACCACCCTGTTCCATGGAGGAGGAGGAGGCAAACTTAAAGGACAGAGACGAAGTGAGCAGCTCAGAGTTCTTCGATGATCTCAACCGTTAGTTGTTTTGTATTTTATATTCTGATAAGCATTTTTGGTTTTGTACTATAAAATTAAATATTTATATTTATAAATCATATTTCTTTTATGATTCTAAATATTTAAAAATTAGTATTTTTATAAAAATAATAAATTATGACATTAAAAGTAAATTGGTAGTAAAGATTACGGGTACTCCTTGTTATATCGTCGTAAATTTTATTACAAATTTACGAGTCTATATTTGTTAATTCCTCATAAACATTCACGATGAATTAACATGGACATTCTTGTAAACTCATCGTAAAGTTTACAAAAAGATAACATGTAATAAACTTTGAAATTTAAAGACCACTTTACAATAAAGTATTATATGCATTTTACGACGAAGTATTACCTCGTAGATTTATTATGAGTTTAAGAAGAAATGGTGTACATTATTTACCATGAAATAGTTTCATCATAATACCAATGCTGAAATTATGATGAAAATGTATGTTATGACAGACGATTTACGACGAATCTATAATCATGGTTACTACAACAAATTAACAACGAAAACGGTCATTGTAAATTTCTTGTAGTGAACCGGGCGTGTTACAACCAACGGATCACATGTCAAATGCTAAATTTTGATTTTCCTTAGATAAAGTAATTTTAAATATTGATATTTTGAAAAATAATTAGCTTAAATCTCTTAATCCAAAACTTTGATATTATTTAAATAATTAGCCCACAACTTTGACATTCAAAGATCATAATAATGCTTCCTGTTAAAAAGTTCTAGATCCGCTTCGGACCGCATCAACTCCTGTTGATAATATGGACGGGGGAAATTTATAGAAGCCACTAAAATACAATCTTGATGATACTTTACATAACGAAAAAGGTTGTTCATTATTTAGAAACCACTAAACTATAGTCTTCGTGATATTTAAAACAATAAATGTTTACAGGTTCTTCATTTATTTTAGATTCGAGTCTAATAGTTAAACATGGTGGTTGAAGATATAAATAGCATGTGAACTGATTAAGCGATTGACTCACATCCGGAGAGGAGAAAAATGGTATGAACATCTAAGCGTTTGAAAAAATTAAAAAATTCTAAACTAAAGTTGACACCAATTCCAAAATTCAAACTAGAGTAGTAGACCTAATACAATACACAGCTGAAAGAGAATTTCGATGACCTTGTACAGTTTATCTGTCATTGTATTTTTTTGCTTTTAAAAAATGCTGGATTGAAAAGTAGAAAAAGAACGCCTTACGTCGTTGATCATTTTGTTGATGTAGGCACCATCTTACCAATTAAAAATAGTTTATTGCAAACATCACCTCAAATAACTGCAGTTTCATCATATATTTCATGTCTCAAATCAAAGTTTCACATTCATCATGTAAAGATGAAATGTTATATCGAATAGTCGCTGACCCCATAATCTTGCTATTTGATTTTCTTGTAAAAAAATATCATCCTTAACATGTAAATTTATCGTGATCTTTCTAGGAACCATCTACATAACACCGTCTTTCCTCACCTCCTTGATGTTTCCGTTCTGCCACAAAACCATCTCCTGATATTGAGGTTTCCTTAAGTTAGGCTTCAGCCCAGATTGTGGTCTTTAGTTCTGCAACACGCATTGTGGGTTCTCATTTGTCTTTTTTTTGTAAAGCTTGGCATTACGATTTTTTATATGTATCATAAAATTCAAAGAAAATTGTGAAAACACATAATTTTTCGGAAGTCTCCAAAAAAGATAATCCATATTCATGAAAATTGAAGTGATAAGAAACACTATTTGATTTGAGAGAATCTTAGACAAATCCCAAGTTTAAATGGTAAGTAGACATTCAAACAAGACATGGTTTATTAATTCCTGGTCCGCTCCACATATATTGCATCTCATATCACATTGAATGCCTCTTATTTTTAAATTATTTGTAACTGGTTAAATCTCCGATATTGTATACCAAACAAAATGTCTCAGCTTTGGTAAATATTTAAGCTTCCAAGAATATGCCAACAAAAGTCATCATCCGGATATAACCTTGCTATTTTGTATTGTGATTTAATTGTGTATCTTCTAAAAATTGTGAAATAGCAACCATAAGTATCCAGTTTTGAGGATCGATTCATGAGATACTTTGATTTATTTTCACATCATCCGAATGAATATAAGCTTTTAACAAATTCACATTCTAAAAATGATCTAGTGGATTAATATGATGCTCCACAGTTGGTAAAAAGTTAAAAAAAAAAACTAATTTTAAGATTTTGGCAAAGCTGATCTCGGTCGAGATTTGCTTATGACCTTTACTTCTTGAATTCTATATAGGATGTTAATTAATCATATTTAATACCTTCAAGTGACGATATTCAATTGTTGTTGGATTATTTAGATGTATTTAAAGAATCCAAGATCTCGTACGGCGTTCTTCTAGCTATAGTCGATGCAGATCGTTTATTGCCGGACCTGAACTCGGGAAAAGTGTAATCGATTAAGAACTATTTTCTTTAAAAAAAATTATTGTTATTTTATTAGGACAGGCCGCAAAAAACTATATTGTTTCTATAATTTATGTTTCCAATACCTTCACATATTTAACCTAATATAATTCATGATCCAAACATTATAATATACACGATCGATCGGAAACTACTATCACCAAGGATTATTAACTAGCCAAATTTTCTTTTAAAAAAAGTGAAGAGTTAGAAATATTTTAGGGCATCTTTATCCCTCTCAAAAGAGGATTTCTTATAAAGGGGGAGCGTCTTTTTTTAAAAACCAGTCTCCTATGACTACCAAATAAAAAACGTATTTGGGGGGGGGGGAGGGGTTTTGCACTGTTCGTGGGCTTCATTGACACATGGCGGTCCGCGATTGGTGCACTTTTTAAATTTTTTTTAAGACAAAAAATAAAATAAAAATTAAAAAACTCATTAGGTATTTGAAATAAAGATGCTCTTGTAGCTCCTGAAAATTCCCCTAAATTAATATCTTAATAGCTAATAGCGATAGAAACGTTCACGCAATAACACAACAGCCAATCGAGCTAAACAATGTAGACGCGACGGTGGATCTAATCTCTCATGACCTCGCAATATAAATGTTGTTTTCTTGTTTTGCTTTGATGGTAATACCACCACAATATATAAGTATAGATTGTTGTCATGTTCCCACTCTCTCTAAACATTTCACTTTGAGTTACTTTCTATTCCTCACACCAAAAACACATTAGTTAGCAAAGGAAGCAACATGCATGTGATGATGCACAACATCTCTGTTCAACCTCTATATTTACTTTTAGTATTGTTTCTCTGCCTCCATCCTCTCACCACCGCGGCCACCAACAATTCCACCACCGGCATTGACAAGTGGTGCAACCAAACCCCTTATCCTGATCCATGCAAATGCTATTTCCAAAACCACAATGGTTTCCGACTGCCAACACAGCTATCCGAGTTCCGGGCAATGCTGGTGGAAGCAGCCATGGATCGGGCTATATCCGGCCGGGACGAGCTTACTCGGTCAAGTGGGAACTGCACCGATTGCCGGAAGAAGGCCGTTTTGGCTGACTGCATTGTACTATATGAAGACACGATCGTGCAGTTAACTCGGACGCTAGAGGGCGTGGCTCCAAAATCCGGTGCCGGAAAAAGGTGCACCGACTTTGACGCTCAGACGTGGCTGAGCACCGCACTTACAAACACCGAGACTTGCCGACGCGGCTCTTCCGATCTCAACGTCTCAGATTTTATCACACCAATAGTTTCAAACACCAAAATCTCTAACCTAATAAGTAACTGCTTGGCTGTCAACGGAGCCATCTTGCCCACCGGTAACAATAGTACCACCACTGCTGATGGAAATGATTTTCCGACATGGGTTTCTGGTAATGAGAGGAGACTTCTACAGTTGCAATCCGCGCGTGCTGTACGAGCTAACATTGTGGTGGCCAAGGACGGGTCGGGTCAAGTCACGACGGTGCAAGCGGCTATAGACGTGGCTGGACGGAGAAAGGTGATGTCAAAGAGGTTTGTAATATATGTGAAGAGAGGGATATATCAAGAAAACATAAACGTACGTCTCAATAATGATAACATAATGTTGGTCGGAGATGGAATGAGATCCACCATTATCACTGGTGGTCGAAGTGTCAAAGGTGGTTACACCACTTACAATTCCGCCACTGTCGGTAAATAATTAATTCATCTATATCTTTATTTTATTTTATTTAGTTAGTTAATGAATGGATTGGATCTAAGAGCACCCACAATGGTGTTATCCATTGTGGGTGTCTTAGCAATACAATTTAATTTTTTTTTGTTTTTTTGTTTTTGTTGAATAGTTAAGGACTCTATTATAAAGTGTGTGTCCAATGGTGTTATTCATTTTGGAGTCCTTAGAATTTTTATATTATTTAATTTGTTAAAAATTGAAATTATTTAATTTATAAAGAAAATAGAAATTTTTATTTATTGAATGATTAAAAGTTAACATACAATAATCATACATCTTAATTATTACCATTATTACCGAACTTGTTCCAAACATTTTCAACTAAATCATTTTTCAATTGTTCATGTATACGCATATCACGAATATGACTCCGTAGGCCTAGCATGTTACCGAAATGCGAAGCATTGTTGGTAGTATAGGACATATCCACCTGTGAACTTCGGCTCGATTCTCCTTCTTCAAACTCGGATGTATCAAACTGAGTGTATCCATTGCGTTCATTTTCTACAATCATATTGTGGAGTATGATACATGTTCGCATAACCATTCCTATCTTTCTCTTGCTCCACAAAATAGCCGGGTTTTTCACAATCGCAAACCGAGCTTGCAATACTCCAAAAGCACGCTCCACATCTTTTCGGGTTGATTCTTGAACTGTAGCAAATAACTCCGCCTTAGGACCTTGAGGAAGTGAGATTGATTGGATAAAGGTCGACCATTTTGGATATATACCGTCCGTTAGGTAGTACGGCAAATCATATTGATGTCCGTTGACCACGAAGTTTACGGTTGGAGCTCGACCTTGTATAATGTCATCCAAAACAGGTGACCGATCGAGGACGTTAATATCGTTTAAGGTCCCGGGAGCACCAAAAAAAGAGTGCCATATCCAAAGATCCTGTTAAGCTACCGCCTCCAAGACAATTGTCGGCTTTCCTGATCCCCGTGTGTACTGGCCTTTCCAAGCGGTTGGGCAATTTTTCCACTCCCAATGCATACAGTCGATGCTTCCTATCATCCCAGGAAATCCTCGTATCTCTCCAATATCGAGTAGTCGTTGAAGATCATCAGGAGTTGGTCTTCGTAGATACTCATCTCCAAATAACTGAATAACGCCTTCTGTGAAATGGCTCAAACACGAAAGAGCCGTGCTTTCACCAAGTCGAAGATATTCGTCAACGGCGTCAGCCGCACATCCATAAGCAAACAAACGAATAGCCGCTGTGCACTTTTGTAGCGGAGATAGTCCTAACCTTCCGATTGCATCTGGTCTTTGTTGAAAGAATGGAATATTTTCTGTCAGGTGATTGACAATACGCAGGAATACCTCTTTGTTCATACGGAAACGGCGTCTGAATAAATTTGGCGGAAAAATCGCATTTTCACTGAAGTAGTCATTCCAAAGACGTTCGTGACCCTCTTCACGGTTTCGTTCAATATATGCACGTCTCCTCCGCGTATTAGTTCGATTCTCCACAATATTGTTGAATGTATCTTCAAAACATTCTTCAAAAGCCTCGTCGAGTCTTCGATCGAGATCATCTCCCATTTAATTAGATAATCTCGAGCCTCGTCGAGTCTTTGGCATACATGTTATGAATTTACACATTTAATTAGATAATCAGATGATCATTTTTGCCAAGTTTAAATGATAAAAAAGACACGATCATAATACCAAACACGATCATAATATAGCAAATAATGGTACAAGTACAAAAGAGAGAGCTTACAAAGTAGTTGAAGACAGAGAGATACAATCCTCTTCCAGAAGGCACCCACTCTCTGTTCATTACTCACTATTGGATCTTTGCTCGTGTTCAGCCAAGCACCAATGAGGATTATATCCTCCTTTGGTGACCACTGTCTCCGCTGTTTCACAGTGGACTCATCAGAACCTTGGCTACTAAAGCAAACAGGTTCTGATGAGTCTAGGGGATATTGGCTGGCTAGTAGGTTAGTAAAACTAGAGGAATTTGCCATTGAGGAAGATGGTGTCTTAGAAAACGATTAAATAGAAGTTTAGTGTTTGAACCTACATTCATTACTAGTAGGAAACTGTCTTCTCACAACAACTAGACTGAATTAAATGGTGTAATTTAAATTACCTGTTAGACTTAAAGTACTTGTTAGGTACAATTTAAATCCAAAGCACAAGTTTGCATTTATAACTACTTTCTAATTAGTTTCTAACTACAATGTTATTATCAATTGGTTTCAATTGGTTTCTAACTACAATGTCAGTCGTTGTTCTAACAACAAAGGTACTCCTTGTTCTACCTCAAGTTTAAACTACGAAAGAAAAGTTGAGAGCTAACCTCAGAGGCTCTCTCCAGCTTAGAGACACGCCTTGTGAGGATTCCAACCTGTTCCTGAAAAGACAGTAAACAACAATATATGTTAGTAACCCAAATGACAAGTTACAGTTGACAAGTTACAATGACAAACAAAAATTAAACTAACCTTTAGCCAATGGCACTCTCTAAGAAGCTGCTCATGCTCGTGAACCCGTAGCTTTAGCCTCTCAACCTCTTCATACATCCCCAAGACCCATGGTTGCCTGAAATGCATCCCGTCGTTCTGCCAATATAATATAAAACAGAGGCAAATTAGAATCATTCTAGGAACAATGTATGAATCAATTAGAATCAATATAAATAGACACAACACATCAAACCTCAAAGTCTTTGCAGATGAAGTAGCGTTTCCCTGGAAGATAGTCATAGGTATCCTCTTCATCTACAATCTCCTTCGTGATTGATCCACAAGGGCAGATTTTGGGAATTCCATTTTGCGCATTTGCAACGAAATTGATCATACGGTAGTACTCTTTCCGTGCTTTCTCATCACGAACTGATTCATCCATTTCAGCACCTGCAAGAACAAACAACTAATCACATTCACATTAACAAAGCTATTATTAAATGGTTTCTACAACAGAGAACCGAATCAAGTTGAACCAGCTAGCAAACACATCCGAAATAAGCGATTCCAAGTCAGTTCCTAACACGAATACCCTAAATCGATTCCAAAACAACAAAGAAGCAACTCGAGAAGAAGATAATACGATAACCCAGACGAAAACCCTAACTCGATTGATTACTACTCAATCCCCAACCCTTACTAGCAACCAAAACAACAGAGAAGAGAATCGAGAACAAAATAACCAAACGCAGACCAAAACCCTAATTCCAAAAAAAAAACCCAAATCGATTTCGAACCCTAAATCTGTTTAAATCCCACAATAGAACCGTAAAACCTTATGAAATGAACATGCATCAACTCTAGGTGCCAAAAAATGAGCTAAGAACATCGGATTTACCTTTAGGGTTACGAATCGCCGAATCGCTTCTCTTTCGCGAGAGAGAGTTTTTTTTTCGAAGAGGCACGAAATGAAATTTTTTTTTCTGGCTCGACCGATCAAACCAAAAAATGCTCCACTCTCTCGTCGACACGTGGTAGGGAACGAGTCCGTCGAAGCCTTACCTAAGGATTAATCCTTAGCCCACGAGTCAACCGTATGATTATTTTTATTTTGTTTATGGCCCAAGGACCCTCACGTAATCCGCGTTGCGGGTGGTCTAACAAGTTATATATATTATTAATAATAAAATATTCTTAATTATCCGTGAGAATTGAGTTTTCCATTCTATAAGATTCATGGCGGAGACGTCCAAGTTAAATCATACATTGGGATCAACATCAATTATTAGCACTAGCTTAAGAAACACATATAAATGGGATCAACATCAATTATTAGCACTAGCTTAAGAAACACATATAAACAAAACGTAACCGTTGCTTTTGTTTTCCACAAAATAAGTAAGCGTTACCATTTGAAAAAAGAAATTACTCGTAACAATTGGCTAAATTGCGTGTGATCCAGGTATTGAAGGACTTCACTTCATAGCCAAAGGCCTAACGTTCCGGAACACGGCAGGACCGGCCAAGGGGCAGGCCGTGGCACTCCGGTCAGCCTCGGACCTCTCAATCTTCTACAAATGCTCAATCGAAGGCTACCAAGACACACTGATGGTTCACTCGCAACGTCAATTTTACCGCGAGTGCTACATCTACGGAACCATTGATTTCATCTTTGGAAATGCAGCTGTAGTTTTTCAAAACTGTATCATTCTCCCTAGACGGCCACTACATGGTCAATCCAATGTAATAACCGCACAAGGTCGTGCTGATCCATTTCAGAACACAGGGATCTCTATCCATAACTCAAGAATTCTACCGGCTCCTGATCTCAAACCGGTCATCCGTACGGTTAAGACGTACATGGGCCGGCCTTGGATGAAGTACTCGCGCACCGTGGTACTTCAGACGTATTTGGATAGTTTTGTGAGTCCGTTCGGATGGTCACCTTGGATCGAAGGTTCGGTTTTCGGTTTAGACACACTGTTCTATGCGGAGTATAAGAATAGCGGACCAGCTTCCTCCACGCGGTGGCGTGTTCGTTGGAATGGGTTTCATGTGTTGAATAGAGCTTCCGATGCTTCTGCTTTCACCGTTGAGAGATTTATTGCCGGAACCGAGTGGCTCCCACGCACAGGCATACCCTTCACTTCCGGCCTCTAATGCTATGCATCTCTCGTTGTTTACTTTCTTCATGCTTAATTAAAAATGATATAAAAGTTTACGACTGAATATAATTTTACTATGCTTGTTATGAAAATAAAGTTATAACTACAAATCAACAAAAAGGGAAGACCCATAACAGAGAGAAGTTTTAGTTAAAATGATTTAGACACAAACCAAACCCCCACGAACTGAAGTTGTTTCAAACTATGACAACTAAAAATCTGAGAACATAAATAAACAGTTTGTGATGTACAACTTAACGAATGGGAGATCAGAACCAGAGATGCTTCTTGAATGATGGAAGAGACTCACTCAGCAAAATGCTGAAACCGAGGCGAGCAAAACCATCATGAAGGTCAAAAATTGATTCAAATGTCCATTTAGTATTGATGTTGCAGAGCTACGGAGTTGTTCTCTGCAGGATAAATCACGAAATAAAAGAGTGTCATGATCTGAATGTGATATGAGAGGAAGGCAGAGATTTATAATGCTTACTTCTGCAAGCTCTTGAGAGCTCCACAATAAAGAGCATTTTGAGGCTGGCCCATTTCTGTTTTACCGTTTTCCTCAGGGTTTATGATTCGCATGTATGTTTCTTGGCCAAGATACCGTCTGTCAAGATTCTCTGCTCGGATGTTCCATATTCCGACGTTATCCAAGGAAATAAGTACTGCAGTCCATGCCCCTGGGTAAACCTGAAGCAAACATCAAAACAAAAACAAGTAAACAACCAAATGATATGTCTAAGAGAGACTGACTTCAAATGTGAATCAACCTCTATCGTGCTTCGTGATATTGCATCCCAGTTGTTATAAGAACCTTTTCTGTCTTCAGTCCAGTTACCAAAGTCCATCCTGGTGATACCAGATTTTTAAAATCCATGTCAGAGAAATTAAAATGATAAACAATGTAACACAAAGGAAAGTAACAGTGGCATGATTTTCTTACGCAACGACGTAAAATGAATATCCATCAATATGGAAGCTCTGGACTTTGGTGTCATTGTTCTGGAAGATAACTTGAATAAAGCCTTTGTATGTTGCGTTGATGATAGAACTTTCCAAACGTGGAGGTTTATTGTCAACAGGTCTGGAAGGGAAATCCAGCTTATAAACTCCTTTCAGTCTATGCTCATCCGCAAGCCTCATGGGCGTGGTTGGATTCAGAAAAGAAACCCCATTAAGCGTAGCACGAAGTGACCCATTGATTTTTGTGGGAGGCATACTCCTCAAGATGTATGTGTCTGTGATGTTTATCTGTCCGTAGTGATATGATCCCTGCGGATTTGGACGAGCTCCACTCGCTGATGTGTTTTGCCTGCATATGAAAAGAGTAAGGGTTATATTTACAGAGCCTACAGTTAAATATACGAGTTTTGAAGACGTACTTTATGGCCCTTTGTTGGTTCATTACAGACCAAGGGTGAGAAACATCAGTTGATGGAAGTGGCAGAGGACCAGAAGCATGTCCTTTGGAGTTGGAATAATGGAGAATGCCAACACCTGTGACTCTTTGCCACACTGTTTCATTCACAAATCTTGCACTTGCCACAATATAGTAGTCGCTTGAGGCGTTTTGGTCCATGGTGACCAAGAAAGAGTAGGACTGTCCCACATGAATGTCGAAGTCGGTGAAGTTTGTTTGGGAGGTGTAGCGACCTTCAGTTTCCACTAAGAGCAACTTGTGGTTCTGTATCCTGAAGTTCAAGCTTGTCGAAACACCAACATTGTGGACACGGATCCTGTATGTTTTCCCTGTAAGAACATAACTCAGATGAAGCAAGAGGGAATAAATCTCATAGAAAGCTTTAATTCTCGATGCTAGACATCATAAGAAAGCAAGATACCAAAGCAAATATACAATAAAACTCTCAAAGAAGATTAACCTGGATCAACATTAATGGTTTCATATTGGATTCCATCAGGTACACTGCTGTTGTACTTGTAAGGACCCTTCCCATTGACGAGGACCCCATCAGGCATCCCAAGTTCTTCACCAGAGTCAAGTACACTCCTTAATGCCTATAAAGAAACAGAGTTTCACCGATCTTGGAAGATACAATTAAAAGTAAAATAAACCCTCCACAGGGGGTGTACTTACAGTATGGTTGTGAGTATACCAATCACCGTCTGAAAATAAACCCTCCACAGGGAGTATACTCTCTATGGGAAGTAGAAAAAACTTCCGATCTGATCTTTGACTTGAAAGCTATAAGTGAAGTTCCACTGCGGAGGAATGGGACAACTGGTGCCAAGAACACCGTCTTGCCACGAGTTCTGCCGCATCTCAATCCCATTCCTGAACACAGAAAGAGTTAGGAATCATCACAACTCTGCAATCAAAGAAGATAAAACAGAGAATCTGATGATCATCACCAAGTGAGCAGGAGAGGCTCATCCAAACGATTGAATACACTAATATCAACATTGTAGTTAGTGGTGGCAGTGATCACAGGGCCTGGGAATTTCCCATTGACTGCTATAACCTGCAAGGAACAACATCAAAGATAGTGACTGTGTAACATGATGAATCTGATAACACTATGATATGAAAACGAAGCAGATCGTCACTCCCACCCTAAACCCTAGTCAACTTGTGAATTGATAAGTGATAACTACTTACTACAAAAACGCGAAAAGGAAAACCTGTTGAGGAACGCCTAGAGGAGAGGCAGTGATGTAAGTGACTTCGAACACATAGGAGACGAAAGGATCGCCAGCGAGAGTGATTCCAGAGAGAAGGCCCAAGGAGAATACGAAAGCGAGGATAGTAGAATACCGCGAGAAGATATTAGCCGCCGCCATTTTCTTTCTTTCTTTTTTAAAGGTAAGGAGGATGTTTTGGGTTCTGGTTCGTTGATCTTCTTCCTGAACGTGAATGAGGGGCAAACTTCGAAAACGAGAGGAAGGAGAAGGTGAAGAGTGTGTTTCTGTGTGTACGTTTTTTGAAACTTCTCTGACAAAAAGAGAAGAAAGATTTTATTGGCGACGAACCATTAATAATTATAATTTTTAAATTTATCATATTATTAATATTATTATTTATTTTTATTTTTATTAAATAGTTATTTTTATAATATATTATTTTAAGAAGCAAAAAAAAACTTTAGAATCTCAAACCCTAGTCCACCTTAGCCTTGAACTCTAAACTTTAAATATTAAATTTTTAAAATTATAAATGTCTTTGTACCTTTTAAAAAATAAATGTAAAAGTAATTAAAGTAAACATAATAAGCTATAGTAGAAATATAATATTTTGCTGATTTTCCATAACAATAAATTCTCTTTTGGCAGTCCCTAAAACATTTTTAATTTATTGGTTTTACCGACTTATATTCTAAATGGAAAAAATAGTGTGCAGATCAATCATATCATATCAAGGAGATTAGCCGGGAGAGACGCAGATAAAGCACTAGAGATTAAAATCAAACAGATCAAACATTATTATAATTTTAAATGATAAAAACAGTTCAAATAAAATATACTAGGTGACCGATCCGCACCCTGTGCGGACATGAACATATTCAGTTATGGGATTAATAGTGGTTGGATTTTGGTAGGCACAAATTTTATATCATAAGACCACCGTGTTTGAGGTAAAGCAACGACACATGCAAATGCTGGTACTCTATATTTTACATGAACGTGATGGAACAAAATATCTTCAGGGTGCAACATATTGTGTGTATGTATAATTGCAACATCATTAAAAATCCTAATATGTGTGTTTAAGATTTAATTTTATTACTCATCACTACCCATATGAGAAATCGAAAAGATAAATAATTGTAACAATTTCTATATTTTCCTTAATTTATTGGAAAAAAATAAATGTACAATTAAGTATTATTGGCTACGGAATATTCTGAAAAACTTGTTTGTAGACAACATTCAAAGTTTTCGTCTCCGGCTTCCTTTCTTTACCAGTTATTAGGATTTTTAATCCTGATCTCGATTTAACTCTTGAAAGTGCGACGTAGAGCTGACCATGAGAGAACACTGGCCTAGGCAGAAACAAACCAACGCTTTCTAGTGTTTGACCTTGACTTTTATTGATGGTCATCGCGAAAGCCAATGTAATGGGTAACTGTTTTCGACGCATTCTGAAGGGAAACTTTGTGTCAGGTGATGTGACAAACATTCTAGGAATCCAAACCTTGTCTCCAGTAATATTGTTTCTAGTTATAATTCTAGCTTCTAGCACATGGGGCAGTAACTGAGTAACAGTTAGCCTAGTACCATTGCATAAACCATCTGCAAGATTCACGTTACAGAGACACATAATAGGAGCACCAACCTTGAGCTTCAAATTATGTTTAGGCAATCCATCCACTTTAACACTGTTCAAAAACTCTGCAGGATATACTACATTTTCTTCTACGTAAACATCGGATGGAATAATATTGTTAGAGCTAAGGTAAACATTCTCTTCACCTGAAAACATATGTAAATCCTTTTCTTTAGTGACAAAAACGTGTAAAATACTGGAACGTAAGCTTAAACAGAAAAACATGTTACCTGGCAACTGCAAAAAGCATGTAATCATTTATTTTATCCACTTCATCATTTGTTGGGGTGAGAATGACTCGATGTCTATACAAATCCTTATATGTTGAGGTTTGAAATGCTTGTCCATAAACCTCTTTTGCCATATTCTCAATAGGATCTTCTCTACAATTTTTTATCAGCAAATCAGAAGGGATGTCATTCTCAACTTGATCGTCATTAGGCAAATTTATTTTTCCATCTCCAATATCCAAAATCCATTTTGAGAAGGATTGAAGCTCTTTTGCTGCAACATCAGAAAGGCCAGTGAGCAATCTCATGTTCTTTGTTAGCTTCAAAACTTTGCAGTGCTCCCAAAGATATGACGAATTCAGTGCCGCCAAAACTGTCTCTGCTCTACCACCTCTAGGTATAACTGGTAAAATCTGTCTGAAATCTCCATCGAAAACAACAACTTTACCCCCAAACGGTTTGTCATTAGAAGATCTTAATATATCACGCATAGAACGATCCAATGTCTCGAAACAGTGTCTGCTCATCATAGGCGCCTCATCCCATACAATTAACTTTGCCGCTTTAACTAATTCTGCACGATCTGATCCTGGCTCCATTTTCTTGCAAGTACTGAACTCGTCTGCATATATCGGAATACCGAATCCGGAATGTGCGGTTCTACCTCCTTCCAACAACAATGCAGCAATTCCACTGGATGCGGTATTTAGAACAATCATACGTCTAGATCGGATCGCTGACGAGAGGGCTCTGTAGACAAATGTTTTTCTTGTCCCTCCATAACCATACAAAAAGAACACTCCACCGCTATCATTTAAAACTGCTTCCAGAATCTGATTGTATACCCCTCTTTGCTCATCTGTTATCATCGACATAAGTCTTTCATTCTCCTTTAGTTGATCTTCGACAACATATTTAAGCTCATCATCTATAAGGCGATTGCCGTATAACAGCCAAAATCTTCTGGCTTTGGCATGAGGGGCCATTTGTTGAGGCTACGACCATTGCTGAGCAAATGATTTTCGATCTCGGTAAGAGCGATATTTTTAATCTGCTTTATGCTCATGTTCATATCTGCAAGTTGGGACTAAAATTATTAAATAACAGAGACATTGTTTTTGACTAAAAAAATTTAATAAGATAAAATGCTCACCAGGTCGTCCACTTTCTCGCCGTTTTTTGTAAAGAATATCGTCGGTAAGATACTCCCAAGTAGCTTCCCACACAACATGCGGCTAGATAAATTTTGGATACCAACATTCTCGCAAAAAGCTTCCTGGCATATGTGGCAGAACTATTATCACTGCAATCTTTGATAGCTTCTATGAATTCCTTGTCATCATCCATCAATCCCAAAGCATAGAAAGCATCTTCGTATGTAGGATGTAAAACACCATCAACTGTTCTTATATCCTCGTATGATGTCGGCCCTCTTACCCAATTTAGCAATACTCTTAAGAAATATAGCTCATCAAGTGCTGGATTAATATGCGCAATCCTCCCTATAGCAAAGCCTCGTTGACGTGGTACCCATTCTCTCGTACCTAATTTCCAAACAAATTTTGTTGGAAATTCGGCATATGTCAACTCTCTTGCCTCCGGGTATTTTTTGTTTGCTATGAACCAAGCCAAGAACATCGATTGGTTTACAGTTTTTTGTTCAGAATATTCTCAATAGGTTCATCTTCATCAAAAAACACCAGCTCCTGATCCGGAAGATGAAATCCAAGTTTCTCTACAGAATTAGTACGAAAATGTGTAGGAAAAGCAAGAATCCGCCACGACGACTTGCATGCAGTGATATATCTAATTAAGAAATACAAAAAAATTTATTAGAAAAGATGATCGTAGACCTTGAAATGTAAAAGACAGTTGAACTATATCCATTTATTTTACTATAATAAATGATTTACATAATTTTCTTTTAGTTTATTATATATTAGTTAAAATATACATATATGTTTTAACTAATATGAATAAGTTATTGATGTATTTTTGTTCTACACGAATATTATTAATTAAAAATTAAATCGACGTAAAGATGACATAGACGCAAGTAAAATTGGTTCATATTTCATCGAATATGTTTAAATATAATAATACCTGCAGTCGTAATATGTTTTGATTTCGTCAATTACGCTATCCTCATCCTCTTTATCCATTGCAGCTGAAACATAATCAAATCCTTTATGGATATATTTGAAAAGATACTTAACAGCTCGTGTTTGGACGCACCACTCGACATTCATATGCGCGCGATATCGAAGCATGAGGTCTCTATTGTATGGTACAACATATCCATTGTCTAATCTGATTCCATTTTTCTCAATGAACCTACCATCAATACGACGCATGTAAGCTGGAAATCCATTTGCGTCAATCGATGTTGTTGGGTTGAGATGTTTCGGAAACATCTTAGAACATTTTCCGTTGACCATACATACATTATCCTTCTTTGCTTGACCGCAAGGACCATGCATCATACATTCCCCAACGATTTCATAGAGGTCTCGATCTACTATCTTGTCTGGTATTTCAGCTGAGATAATCTTATCTATATCATCGGCCTTTGGAAACTTAGCTCATTTTTCCATGAAGACGAGAATATGAGCGTGTGGCATTCCTCTTTTCTGAAACTCAATCGTATACATTACTGAGAAAAAATAAACAAAGATTTAAAACAATTTAACAAACAAAAATACAATCTCAAGTTGTTCTTTTCAAAAAAACTATCAAACACATGCATCACTTGAGAAAATTGTGTAAAGAGATGTATTTGTAGCAATCGGGCCAAATAAGGAACCGTTCTTTTTTGTCAAAAAATCGATAAGATTATTGAAAACTCTACACAATATTTCTGGTCTGTTTGTTGCTATTGTATTGTTCACAGTAGTCTTTCTTTATTCTTCACATTTGTTTGGGATACCCATATATATTTTTTTAATTAAATTTTGTTTGTTTACTATTATTTGAGAACTCTACTGAGATATACTATAAATTGCGGTGTTCGAAGAATCATTCTTCAGTTCTGGTGTCATCCAGAGGATGAAGAGTTTAGTTAACAAAGATTTTGCTTGAGAAAAGGTTAATCGACCTGCAACCTTGTTTCATCATTTTGCGAGTGCGCCGTATTGCAACAATCAATATGACCTCCGAAAAAAAAAGTTTAATAGTTTAGAGCTAGGGCTGAGCATTTGTTCTTCGTTTTGATCTAAAATTTTTGGATATCTATAAGTATTTGAAGCAAAACAAATAATAATACTCAATATTTTTTTTAAATGATTGAGATTTTAAGGGCTGGTATCCGCTTCACTTTTATACACTCGCACGGAAATTGCAACTTCTGATTGCATTTGCAAGGTAGCAGTGATTATCAATTGAACAGGGGTCGAGATGGTTTATGAGAAAAAAGCACTTACAATCGATAATTACAGATGTAATTGTTTGACCAAAAAAAAAAAAAAAACAGATGTAATTAAATGTGGCTTGTGAGGATGGGTGATATTATTATCTTAAACAAACACATGACTTGTCTAGTATATTATTATTAAGTATTCTTTTAAATATAATCTGAGCAATCTTTCTCATATCAAATCAGGGAGATGTACACAACGTGAATATTTTTTCTTTTCAAAAGACATAAATAATGTGGCAGTTCTTAGGAAAGAACCGAAATAAGCTAAAGAAACTGATAATTAACATCCCTCATGAAGGAACCAGTTTCACTCCAAGAAGATGAACTGCAACATCTGATCTTCTTGTGTTGCGGTATGTGAAACTTTGGATCTCTTGGCGCCGTTGGATGTTTGTTCGACCTGTTGTTGAAGTAAAATAACAATAAGCAAAAAAAAAAAAAAAATTGTATCAGCTTATTGCAGACAAGAAGAAGAAGTCTCTCTTACCTTCTTGAAATAAATGGTCGATCGAAGTATGGCATTGGTTGCGCCTTTGGGACCAGTTCTTTCCTCAGCCTTCTTATCTCTTCTTCTTCCTCCAGCTGAAAAAAAAGAAAAGAAAAAGGATTATCGAAATCAACTCAAGCAAGACACACTCTTCTTATATTGGATATGGTGGCCACATCAATCCCCAACAAAACTGTACCTTCTGTTGTCTCTCTCTTTCCATTTTGTATTGCTCGATGAAACTCATCTTCTCTGCAACCTAGAACAGCATATTCACACTTTAACATGGAGAAGTTTATTGAAACAAATGCAAAAAGACAACCTTTTGGCTCTTAATGCAAACAACTCGAGGATGATAAGAGAACAAATATGCCCACAATCAACTACGTACTAAAGCCATATCATTTGAGCGGTTAAATTTAAGGTGAGGGAACATCTCTCTATGGTGCGGAGTTCAAACTCCACAATATGTGGATTTAGTCAATGCAAGGTTTACCTGCTGATCAATGGGCTTTAAAATTCCAAAATCTAAATGGGCAAACAATATTTTTCGACGCAATGGTCCGGTCGAAAAATATTGTTTGCCCAGCTCTCTAACTGGGCAAACAATATTTTTCGACGTTCGGATCATTGCCATTATAGAACAAAAAAATAAGAATGATATGATTTAATCCTTTGACATTGACCTCTATATATATGAAGTGAATCATATAAGTTTGTAACGACGCAAAGAAAATATTCATAAAATAAATTATGAAACCGTTTAAGTAAAGATAGTTAATTTTTATTGGAAGAAAATTAAATGCATATGATATAATTTTAACTTGCGCAAGTAATCAATATGATTTACCGTATTTTTAGTAAGGGATAGTAGTAAATACATGTATTAATTAATATTATTGCGCAAGTAATCAATATGATTTACCGTATTTTTATTAAGGGATAGTAATAAATACATGTATTAATTAATATTCTTGCGCAAGTAATATTAATTACACTCTTGCGCAAGTAATATTCGGAAAAGGATATTCTTTCAACCGAGAATATAAAATAAGATAAGTATTTATAGAGCTTCCCTTTTTAGTTGTGTCGATGAAAAAAATAAATCAAAAACGAATTTCCAAAAAATCAACCAATAGAATCGCGTTATTTCGGCCGAAAATGGCTCTGTGAGTGTCACGTGTCAAATGTACTTCTCTTTTAATATATAGAGGGATTATATGTTTAAATAATAAAATTCATTAAAATATATGAAAACACAAATATATAAATAACAATAGATATTGTACTAACTCTATTACTGCAAATTTAAATTTAAAATATAAAATTTAAAAATTTAATGATATATATTTGTTTTCCATTAGTAAACATTTTAAATTATATTATTATATATTTGTATAATACATATTATACTTAAGATACACATTATATAAATATAAAATTGTAAATACTTGTAAAAATTATACCAAGAAAAAAATATACATTGATAATTTCTATATTGTTAAAATTGTCAGTAAAATAGAATAGAAATATTGTATTTATAAAAGCTAATAAATATATTTTAATTAAAATTTGTAATAAAATCATTTATTGGCCAAGAAAAGAAAAAAACGGATGAAGAGTTCCAAATGTATAGCAGTGTGAACTGCATGGAGATCTCATGCATTTTTTTTCATAAAAGACAAAAAAAAATGTGACACTGCAAGCATTTCTCCCGTTTCCTGCAATTTAAATAAAAAGAAATATTGAATGGTGAACTAAGTGCAGAAGATCTACTTGTGCGGGAGATCTGCACTTCTCCCGTTACACCATTCGAACCCTTAACTGGTTCCGTTAAATTGTTAATTTCTTTGGATGCTGATTTATCGGTTTTGCAGATCTTCATTGGACTTGTTTGTGCCTTTTGTAAGTGTTGTTGTGAAATGGATACTTTCTCAAAAAACAATGATTTGTATAGTGTAAATTATAAATATAAATATCATAACCCGGGATTTATAAAGTTAATGGTATCAGAGCCATCTAAGTATAATTATATCGAATTTTTATTTTGATGAAACATTTAAAAACTAAAGATAGTATGCTTAAATTATACACACTCTCTTGTGAAATCAAACTATCAGAATCTTGCCGAGTGCGTTGTCAACCTAGGTGTTCCAGGCAGTAAGTCCTAAAAGGCAGTGAGACCGTTAGTAAGCTATCATTCAGTCTTCGTTAAGAATCGGTTAGTTTGCATTTAAATTTGAGTCATAATATAATTTAAGCATGACATCTTCGGTTAGAAAATGTTTAAATCAAAACATGCATCTTCTTACTCCTCTCAAAAAATTATTAATTCAAGAGAAATTATGTCAAAAATCACAACATTCAATCAAGAAATATCGCAAGATCAACTACCTCATATTAGTTGAGATAATATTTACCAAATATGAAAATTTGATTTTAAAACTGCATATTCTATTAAAGAACATGAACAAACTATATCATTACAAAATGAATTTAAAGAAACTAAATTACTATCTTCTATGGCTACGAAAAAGTATAAAAGAAAAAACTTCAATTATATTCATTTGGATTAATACAAATAGCAATCAAACATTTTTCTAGGACAGGGATTGATTCTCCAATACTTATGCTATTAAGAGATAAAACTCTACTAAAATTCCTTATTAGGAGTTGTTCAAACAAATTTATGCAATGGAGCTGTATATTTTAATTGTGCTCCAAATTTTCAAGTAAGTTTTCATGATCCAACAATATTTAATACCTTAGTTTTAAATGTACACTTACTTGAAATTAAATTCCAACAAGAAAGATATGGCTATCTACTATTGTATAGAATATACTTTAAGCAATCTACATCAGAATTTAATCCAAGATGATAAAGGAGAAACAACAATATTAGCTGTTCATAGTAAAGATACTCCCACATCTACCTATACTCTCTAAGCAACTAAAATGGACCGAAATTACTATTCCTGGCCAATGGAAATTAATATTACCCAACCACCAAGAAATTTTGAACAAAAAACTATTACAACTATAACTGAACAAACATATGGAAGAATATTATTAAAATTTGAATCCTTTAGAGAACCATCCTCATTAAGACTTAGTTATTTTTACCCAAAATCTTTTTTTCTGATTATAGAACAGGTAAAGAAAGTACTGAATCAGATGAAAGTGTAGAACAAATTTTGATTAAAAATCAAGAAAAAAATTCTAATTAATTTTCAAGCACCAATTGCTGAACCTATTCAAAAATTTGAAGTAGGATCTAGTGATGTTAGGAGTTTTCAAGGCTCCTAAGACAAATGTTGTAGTATAAGAGATTGTCGAACCAATTCTAAGGGATTTTAAAGCACCGAGAATGCAAGTACTCACTTAATCTAAGTGCAATCGAATAAATGATGGTTTTGAACTATAACTACTAATACGAAAAGCGATAACTAAAATAACTTCCTTGATTAAGAGAAAGGAGAACTCATGGGAGTAGGGATTAGACCTTGGGTGATCAAGTTTTGAACTAAGGATGGAAAATGATAAATTAACTATCAACCTTAAGCCTAGACACAATTCTAAACAAGCTCTATGTCTAGATGAATGTTCATTTGCTAACATATCTCAAACATCAAATGTCTTTGGTTGAATAATATGAAAGCAATCATTACTAACAAGTCTATTAGCTATCTTAGCACCTTTAACAACAAATGTCTTTGGCAAAGTATACTAAAAGCTTAGGAGAGTTGACTCAGGCATTTCATCGAACACCTTGTGAGGTGGGAAATGCCTAAAGCTCAACCTTTGAGAGGCCAACTCAAAGGATGCATTAAGAATACTCTACTAGCAAGGAGTAAGAGAAATCTACACTAAACATCCTAGTTCTAGCCTAATCACCCTTAATCTCCCTATCCCATGAATTCAAAGGTGGATTACTCACTAATCTTCATGATTCCTCTTAAACCCATATTGGATTCAAGCTTAATCATGCAAAGATGAGTAGATAATGAAATGAACAAGATCACAAGAACAATGAAGAATGATTCATAGAAATGAACTTTTCCAAGAGGTTTTTGTGTTTTCTCCAAGAACAAAGATAATTGTCTGGGTAGGCTACAAGAAGTACTTAAACTTAGGTTTATAAAGTGTAAAACAATGAAAAGAAATGACCAAAAGGTCCCTGAAATGTCTTAAGATTCGTCCCAGCAAAGCCGCGCAGCGACCTGTGCATATCGCTCCGGTAAAGTCGCTCCAGGGTGGTTTTCGAGCGACCAATCGCTCCCAGGCCGAGCTACCTGTCCATATCGCTCCGGTGAGGTCGCTCTGGCTGGGAGCGACCTTGGTAGGTCGCTCTGAGAGGTCGCTCTGTCTGGGAGCGACCTTGGTAGGTCGCTCTGATGAGGTCGCTCCAGGATGCTCGAACAGGGTGGATATGCCTTTAGTAAATTGGTCATAACTCCTTCATTACATCTTCAAATGATTTGAAACTACTTCCATTAGAAAGCTAACTCAATTTTCTATGTCTCCACAAAATCTTAGCAACAGAAGATTTCTTTAAGTGCTCCATCCATGCTCATATTTCACCCATTTTGGATCACAATGCTCCCAAACATCTCAAATCACTCCATGGCACACTCCAACACCTGATAAAGACTCATGTATGCAAAATGCAACCTAAAATGACTAAATCCTAGTCTATATGATCAAAATGCACATGGATGAATGGGTGAAACAATGAAAATATGCAAGACATCATCTAGCTTTCCCACTTCTCCAACACCCTCAAATTCTAAATCTATAAATGTTATTTCAAAAAATTTTGAAACTGATAAACAATATCTTAAAGAAGAATTCTTATCTGATAAGAATAAAAATAAAAGACAATGGTATTTGAAAACATTTACCAAAGAAACAACTATTAGTTATAAAAAAAAAACTGGTATGCTTATATAAATAAAATAGAAACTAATATTTCGTTCTTTATATGGTTTGAAACATATTCTCAAGAAAATAAAATAGCTTACCCTTATAAAAATGAATCAATTAACACTAGTTTAACTTTGTATAACACTTGGGAAATGACTAATGGAGAAAAAACTAAATCAGTTCATCCACCTTTAAAAGATTTAAAATTATATACATCCCAAAGATAAATAATAGCTACTCCATTTAGAATTGGAGAAAATAAGGATGGTAAAGATATAGTAAATATGGCAGATATAAAAATAGTTTACGAACAAAATAACTATCAAAGTCAAATACTTCATACTATCTCACGGCAAATAGATCATATAGATAACAAATTAGACAAGAATGAATATAATCTAGTATCTAATTATCAAACCCTAACACATCCTTTTAATTCTATTTCTACACCTCTATTTAACCTTTAGCTAAACCAGTTAAATTTCCAGAAAATGAAATTTTAAAATCTATTTCTAGTAGACTAGAACAACTAGATAAAAATAAAGGTATAAACAATATTGATGAAAATAGTCAAACAGAAATTGATGAAGAAATAGAAATCCATCGTATAAAGAGAAACTTTCAACCTTCACAAAAACATATTATCCTAGACACTCACCACCCAACCTACTATTTGAGGAACATCATAAATTCCCAACCGCAAACTTTTACACAGGAGAAGTTATATATGAATGGAACGTAGATGACAGATGAGAATATGAGATGATGAATTTATTTCAAGAAATGGAGATTGCTGGTTTGGCCTATAAAGCTAAAGGCTTGACGGACAAACAAGCATGTGTCCTCTTAATTTCAGGATTTAATGGAGCCTTACAATATTGGTGGGATAACACATTAGATAGTTTATCTCAAGACTCGATAATAAACCACATTGAAATTAGAAGAGTAAAAGGGGAAGATGGACTTTATGAAGAAGAACAAATTCAAAATGCTATAGAAGTATTATTACACACAATGACCATGCACTTTGTGGGAAACCCAACTGAAGAACTAACTAGCAAAAAACTAGTATTAACAAATCTTAGATGTCCAACCTTAGGAAATTTTAAATGGTATAAATATATATTTATAACTAATATATTCCTAAGAAATGATTGTAATCAACCATTCTGGAAAGAAAGGTTTATATTTGGATTACCTTCTTTTTTGCCGAAAGACTAATAAGTAAATTAAAAGATTTTTCTGGAGGTCAACCGATTCCATGAGATTATATAACTTATGGTCAGTTGTTTGCCTTCGTTAAAAAGAAGGATTACAAATATGTCAAGATCATAAAGATAAACAACAAACTAGTAAATTTAAATTCGGTGAAACCATGGGGAAAATTGCCAAAAATGACTCAAAACTTGATTTGAAATGCAAAAGTAAACCCAAACTTGAATCAAATGCAAAAGTAACCTAAAAGGCTATTGAAATTACAACCAGCCCCTTGTGAACAAACAAGAAAAACAAATTTTGTTTTACATTTCTAACCCTCGCAAGTCTTCTGTCCAGACGACTTTCAAGTAAGTCTTCTGGAAGACTTACTTGAAAGTTGTCTAGTATAGTTCTTCTTAAAAATATATTAATTTAAAAAAAATATTTTGATAAGTGAAAAATTGAAATCATGTAATTAACATATGTTTTAAGATATATAAATTAATATAAACAAAAGTTAAATTTTTCAGCATATATGAGTGAAAATAGTGAGTTTAAATATTCCCGCTTAAATATTTTAGTTTCCCGCTAAAAATATTTTGGTTTCCCTCTAAGTATATTAAATCTTCTGGACCACTTACTTGTAAGTCGTCTATCTTCTGGACGACTTACATGTAAGTCATCCTAATATTCCCGCTTAAATATTTTAGTTTCCCGCTAAAAATATTTTGGTTTCCCTCTAAGTATATTAAGTCTTCTGGACGACTTACTTGTAAGTCGTCTATCTTCTGGACGACTTACATGTAAGTCGTCTATCTTCTGGACGACTTACAAGTAAGTCTTCTATCTGGACGACTTACAGGTAAGTTGTCTGGACGACTTACAAGTAAGTCGTCTATACTCTGGACGACTTACAAGTAAGTCTTCTATCTGGACGACTTACAAGTAAGTCGTCTGAATAGGTCATTTTTGCAATTGACTTTTAAATGAGACGACTTACTTGTAAGTCGTCTGGGACGACTTACTTGTAAGTCGTCCCATTTAAAAATCAATTGCAAAAATGACCTATCCAGACGACTTACTTGTAAGTCGTCCAGATAGAAGACTTATTTGTAAGTCGTCCAAAAGATAGACGACTTACTTGTAAGTCGTCCAGATAGAAGACTTACCAATAAGTTGTCCAGATAGAAGACTTACCAGTAAGTCGTCCAGATAGAAGACTTACCAGTAAGTCGTCCAGATAGAAGACGTATCAGTAAGTTGTCTGAGTCTTCTAGACAACTTATTTGTAAGTCGTCTTGACCAGAAGACTTACAAGTAAGTCTTCTACAGCCAGACAACTTACATGTAAGTCTTCTACGCGAACAGATCTGGAAAATTTTCAATTTAATACCATAAACTAGTGAGATGACTTCCTTAGCACACACAGTTTTCTACAACCACCCAGAACCTGAAACGAAGGTAACCCACCAAGAATAGTATGCTTGAATAGCTCTATTAACCATAAAATTTTTGCAATCAAAAGCTTGAGTTTTTTGGATGAATTTGGAGACAAAGTGAAAGAGATGTTGTTTTTAGTTCATAACAACTGAGAAAGAGAGTGTGTAAATCGATTTTAGATGCATTAAGAGCTTCAAATTGGTTGTTCATGGTGGTTGGGATATTGATGGCAATGGCAATCTTGTAAATACTTGAAGATGACAAGGTTGACAGAGTAAAAAAAGCTATTTTCGAAAAAAAAATTAATGGCATTTTTGTAAATAATGTGAACATGTGGGATGAATATGACAAAAGAAAAATAAAAGAGAAGGAGAGGTTAGTTTTGCATTTAACTTTGAGTTTTGAGTCAAATTTGCAAAAAGCCCGAAACCATGGGCTCATTTTGTGAGTAATATGGTTACCACCGTCTTACTCCACCCTCTAGAAAAAATAAAAGTTCACAAACATAAAACATTTATATCTTCACGAACATATAATAGGAACAAAAAAATATTCGAAAAAAATTTCTAACCCTTATTATATGAAAAAACCCTAAAACCCCAGTTAAAAAGGAAAAATCATTTGTTGGAATTGCTAACGATTTGGTCATAAATCAACTGAATGCAAAATGAAAAGATAGATTAATGAAATTTTTCATGATCAAAAGGATATTAGAGAAAAACTAGAAAAATTACTCCTTTCAGAATCAGAATTTTTTTGGAGAATCTAGTACTGAACATTCCCCAGATATTATAGAAGATCAAAGTGAATCATCATCTGAAGATTCTCATAATTTTTCGGATGATATTTGCAATTGTAAAACAATAAATGTAATTACGAAAGATATAGATAAACGATTTCTAATAGACATAATTGATAAAATAAATGATCCATAAACCAAAAAAGAATATCTTCTAAAACTTAAAGATATTGTGCATAAAGAAAACCAACTATCTACTCCACAACCTTTTAGCCTTAGCAAGATATTAGAAAAATATCCCTCTCCTACTTTATTTAAACAAGAAACTACTGGAGAGTTACAAAGAGAAGTAAAAAAATTAAAAATCCAAGTAAAGGAATTACAACACATAGTACACCAACAACAACTAGAACAATTACAAAGCAATGCTAAAATAGACTTAATTGAACCACAATTTCACCAATCTCCACCTACCATTCCTTCCACGAGTAACCCTGAAAACGAATAGAAACTAAAGATGAAGAAGAATATATTCAAATAATAGATAAAATAAATTATCAAAAATGGTACATAAAAATCACCTTACACATAGGCTATGATTTTAAATTAAAAATAATAGCATTACTAGAAACAGGCGCAAACTACAACTGTATAAGAGAAAGAATAATTCCAACTAAGTATTATGAAAAAACTTATGAAAAACTCAGTAGGGCAAATGGAAGTAGTTTAATGGTAAACTATAAACTACCAAAAGCAAAAATATGTAATAAAGGAGATTGTTTTAAAACAAAATTTATTCTTGTAAAGAATTTAAGCCAAGAAATCATATTAGGAACTCTATTTTTACACAAATTTACCCATTTAAATTCATAGAACTAGGAATTACTACAAAAATCGTTGGAGAAAAAATCACATTTGAATTTTTATCTCCAATGAAAACCAAAGAAATATTAGCTTTACAAAACTCTACTATAGAAAAATCTTTAAACCTGATAAATAGAAAACAAAAACATATTCACTATCTAGGGAAAGAAATAAAATATCATCAAATAGAAAAACAATTAAAAAATCCATTAGTAATAACTAAAATTAAGAAATTAGAAAATGAAATATTAAACCAAGTGTGTTCTGAAATTCCAAATGCTTTTTGGGAAAGAAAAAAAACATATTGCTGAGATCCCTAATGAAAATGATTTAAATGAGAAAAAAATCTCAACTAAAGCTAGACCCATACAAATGAATCAAGGACTCTTAGAACATTGTTAAAAAGAAATCCAAGAACTATTAGACAAAAATTTAATAAGAAAATCCAAATCACCTTGGAGTTGCTGAGTCTTTTACGTCAATAATCAAGCAGAAAAAGAAAGAGGAGTACCTCGCTTAGTAACTAATTATAAACCCTTAAACAATGTTATACAATGGATAAGATACCCAATACCAAATAAAATAGACTTATTAAAAAGACTATATGATGCATGTATATTCACAAAATTTGATATGAAAAGTGGATTTTGACAAACTAAAATAGCTGAAAAAGATAAGTATAAGACAACATTCACTGTACCATTTGGGCACTATGAATGGAAAGGCATACAATTCGGTTTAAAAAATGCACCATCAGAATTTAAAATTATTATGAATGAATTTTTGAATCCTTACTCCACCTTTTCCATAGTATATATATAGATGATGTATTAATATATTCAAATTCTATTGATCAACATTTATACTTTCTTGAACATAGTTAAAAACATGAATTAGTAGTTTCTGCCAAAAAGATGCAAATATTTCAAACAAAAATAAGATTCCTAGGACATAACATTTAGAAAGGAACTATAACACCTATTTCTAGATCAATAGAATTTACAAATAAATTCTCTGATGAAATAAAAGAAAAAACACAACTACAACGATTCTTAGGATGTTTAAACTATATATCAGATTTTTTGCCTAACATACGTAAAATAATACAACATTTATATCAAAAACTGCAAAAGCATCCAATTCCATGGTCTAGTATGCATACTAGAATAGTCCAAGATATTAAGAAAAAGGTCAAAAAATACCATGCTTAGTTATTCCACATCCTAATGCATTCATGATAGTAGAGACTGATGCATCAGAAATAGGATATGGCGGGATTATTAAAAAAAATCGTCAGAATCAACACAAGAGTCTATAGTACGTTTTTATTTTGGAATTTGGCTAGGACCCCAAAAAAATTATTCCACAATTAAAAAAGGAAGTTTTATCTATAGTAAACTGTATTTCTAAATTTCAAGATGATTTAATAAACAATTTTTTTTTACTACGTGTTGATTGTAAATCTGATAAAGAAATTTTACAAAAGGATGTAAAGAATT